>CM062625.1:10881364-10926364 GCA_025617555.3 Puccinia polysora | reverse complement strand
TTTTCAGTCCTGAGACTATTGAATACACAAGCAGAAGGCCCTCAGACCCATCTCAAAGGAAAATTCAGTATTCAACAAGAATGGAGCTTTCATTTTTTTAATTTAAGAACAGAATTTTAAATTCAAATTCAGCCAACAACAAATGGAGAGGGAAATTATGAGGTAGGAATAGTGCTGGTAAAGACATAGAAATTTTTAGATTCAAAACAAAACTTCAGCAACATGAAAGAATTAGGAGGGCTTCTTATGAAGCTGATTGTGAAGAAATCCACAGAGACACCAAAAAACAGGCAAGATTTGAGAGGCAAAAAAATTATTCTCAAGATTAAAAAGAAGCTTAAAAACAAGCAATGTTTGAGAGGAAAATGAAACATGCTCAATATCTGAAGGGAAGGAAATATCTAAAGAAAAAAATGATGAAGATCTGAAGGAAAGGGAAAATTTAAATCAAAAACATGCCAGAGGTCAGAAGGCAATAGAAGATTTAAATATAAAAATATACTAAATATTAGGAGTACCTAGAAAAAATCAAAGAAGAATTCAGAAGGAAAGAAATCCAATCCATATGGACACAATATGAAGCTTATTCAAGAAACTTTGATAGAATAAAAGCTGAAAAAGACAGAAGGAAAATTCTAGCATTTAAATCTCAATCACGGAGTTTGCAAGTTACCATTCTCCTTCAAAGAAACTGCGGGCTTACTTCAATCTTGGCATGCAACCAGTTCAGACATCTTCAAGATCTTCTTTTCCAGTTCAAAAGTCTCAAATTCCTTCCATCCAAGTTCAATCTTCTTCAAACCCATCTATACCCATGAGTCCAAAGAAGATTAGATTTGTTTCTGAGCCTTCAAGTGGGTTTCCCAATTATTTATAATCTGTCCATGATCCCCCATGGTCAAATGTAAATTTTGGTAACTATTCTGTGACTCATCTGGTTGGGGGAGCCTTCTCTGATGTCAGAAATAAATTAAAATTGGAATTGGAAATAAATAAGGCATTTTATCAAGGTCTTTGGAAGGAATTTGGTGATCCCTTGGCTTTTGATTGAGTTCTATGAATAATTGATTCTCATTATTTGAAGTTTTCCAAGAATAATTGGATGAGGTTGCCAAATTTGGGTCATTTTCTTACTGTTTCTGAATTCCCAATATTCTGGATCTCTAAGGCACAATAATCAACATTTTTCTCTTTTTATTTTCCTGTAAATTCCAATTCCCCTATTTTTATTGCTTTTGTGGATTAATGTCATTTCATAGCTTTGAAAATGAGTAAAGGGGGACATTTAAGAAATAATAATGTTCCAATGCTGCTTTTTGATAATATTAGGAAGGAATAAAGGTCCTTTTAAGAACTGGGGAAAAGAATATGAGAAGTGCTTGAGTCTGTGGAAAGAGATTTTATCCCCCATTCAATTAGATTGAAAGACTTTTCACTTGGATATATTATTTGATTTTTTGGGAAAATTATCTTTTAATTAAATTTTATTAAAATCATACTTCATTTTAATTTATCTCATTCAAAGGAACTCTGTAAAATTATCCCTTCTTATTGAAAGAAATCAATTTTTATGGGTTTTGATAAATTCACAACCCTAAAACACCTGTACACAACTCAAAATGGGTCATGTGGCATGGTTCACAAATCAGAAAAGTTGTGAGCCATGCCACACAACCCTTTGGAGTTTTGGTGTGCTGTTCATGACTTTTTCACAACTCTAGGTTTGTGAGCAAATCAATAAATAAAGAAAGAATGAAAGAATAAAAAAAAAGAAACAAAAGAAAAGAAAAACATCAAAACAAATAAAAACAAATAAAATAAAATAAAAAAGTGAAAAAAAGTGAAAAAATAAAATAAAAAAATAAAAATAAAAATTGTGCAAATTTCACCACTCCAGTGCCATGATTTATGGTCCTTGGCTAGTTGATTTAATATTTCCTTGCATTTTTTTGAAAAAAATTCTTTACATAAAATTGGAACTCAGTTTTTTTTATAAAAACATCTCATTCTGGAACTTTGCACTTGAATTCAAACATCAACTTGGAACTTGAAAGGATATCCTCACTAACTTTGAGATTTTTTGAAGCATTGGTCACATCTCATTTACACAACATCCACTAAATTCTTGCCCCTCTCAGTATGTGGGGTGAGTGGGTGACCCTTCCTGTCTAAATAATCAAGCTTGTAATTGAAGTATTTTACTTTATGAATTTCTTTGTACTTATTAATTCAGATTATAACCATGGATTTCTAATAAATTAAATAAAATTAATTTGAAAACTCACTCATTTATTCAAAGGACCAGATCACCTAGGACCTCTCAGGAACTATTAGAGCCAAAAGACATGTATTCTGATATAAAAAAAAAGAAAGAAAGATATGGGCATTTCAGATATATGAGAGGAGGGAGATAAAATTAAGAAGAACAGATACAGGACATAAGTTAAGAACTGGTAGACAAATGTAAGCAAGAAAATACAAAAGGTAATAGGAATGCAGATTTAGAGTTGAATAAAGAGGAGGAATTTCTGAGGAGACATGTATCAATTGGGAAATTCTTGAAATCAACTATCAAACTGTTGAAATGTCAACATAAGAGATGCCAGAGACATCTTGGATGCATTGTTCAAACTCCAGAGGGACTCCCTGGATTGGGAATCTTGTGGTTTGAAAGACATGATGAAGTCATGAGCCTTTGGGTTTATAACAAGAACCCCCTAAAACAGCCCATTTGGGGCTATTTTTCCCCAAATGGGCCAAAAGTGTCAATCTCAAAACACACAACCCCCAGGGGGTGGTGTACTATTTGTTCACAACTCATTTGGGTTGTGAATGAATGGTTTTGTTCATAACCCAAATGGGTTGTGAATGGTGTTTCATGCCTGTTCACAACCTGGGGTTGTGAATTTTTCACTTCCCATACAGTTACCAAGGCTGTTGGCAAGTTCTTAATGCTCTTTTTTATGACTTGTGTATCACAATCAGCTCTGGTTTACTTGGATGCTTAATATTTAAATTTTGGATTTCCATCCCAAGCTGATTGGCATCCATTGCCAATGGAGAAGAAGAAGACAGCATGTTGTGGTTGGTTTGAAGGATTTTTTAGCTAATAAATAAGCTTACCTGGGTTTTTGATTGATCCAAAGAGTTCCCCAAAGGAAGGAAGTCTGCATAAATTAACAACATGATTACTGTGTTGAGGAGGATTGCTCTGAATCCACTTGAATTGCAGATCTCAGTCCTCTCAATCCTCCCTCTACTTTGTTACTGTTTCCGATGTTGTTTCATTTTATTTCCCTGTTTCTTGCTTTTTGAAAGATAGGGACAAGATTGACTTTGTAAGATGGGATCAAAATGTGATCAAGTATTGATGTTTTTTACCAAGTATGTCATATGGATTAATCCCATGTGGAAAGAAGGAAGTAGTTTGGAAACAAAGTCTTTTATAGATAATGCGCAAGATGAAAGAGAGAGGAGAACTCATGGTAGCACTTTTACAAGGAATGTGTGTATGCAGTATTGGGACATGTGGTTGAGGATGTACTGTACATACCTACCTACATGCAGGTGGCTGTATCAGTCCAAGAATTTGAGAATGACTTGGAAATGAAACTAAGTCTGTATATGTAATTGTATTCTTCTTACATAGTATTTGGTATGACTTCCTGACACTTTACCCCTCCAGGCCACAAGGCCCATAAGGGTGTTTGATAGTACTGATTTGGATACCCCACAGCTCTGGGTCCGGATTGATCACAGTTTTCATGGTAATTCAGGGTGTTCCAACCCGCTAGGTACCCGTACCTGGTGGGTATTTAGCCGGGTTTGGGTCAGGTGTTCTCTAAAAAACCCTATGTTGACCCAACCCGCCTGAAGCTGCTGGGGCTGCAGGTCTGGGTTTGGGCAGCTCCATTGGATGATGTGCCGGCCCATGGGTACCCAAAAAAAAATAAAACATCACTTTCAACTGATTTTTTTCTGTCTTTATTCTTCTCTACATGCATATTTTGTCTTTTCATATGTTTTTTATGCTCTCTAATTATCACCTTATGCATCATTTTTAGTAGTCTCAAGTAGTGGTACCAAAATTTGATGCCGTTAATTTTCAAAAAAAAAAAAAAAAGCCCGGTGGGGTCCCATGACCCGCTGGCGGCCCGCAAATACCCGCCAAGACCCGCGGGTACCCATCACGGGTTCGGGTATGGATTTAGGGGCAGTTGACCCGACCCGCTTAGACCCGCCAATTGGTGGGTCGGGTATGGCTAGCGATTTTCTCTGCCGATGCGGCCCATGAACACCCTGAATTGTAATTTGTTGACCCACAGCCCGGCGCGTTTGTAGCCTGATTCTAACCACATCATATTTACTCTGTATGCCAAGACGGGCGAGTTGGGGTTAGATTTGATGCCAGTGTGCCAAGTCCTGCCTGTTGCCTGCAGGGCAGATGGTGTGATGTAGGGTCAGGGATGTGACTGCATAAGTTGAGAGCTTGATGAACGGACTGTCGATAAGCTGAGCAAGTCGATCGCCGGGAGGATCATCTCGAATCCCAGTCCAGCTCCCTTCCCATCATCATCAGGGTCGGTGCTGCTGCTGGGGGTATTCAAGCTCTAGTAGAGGAGTCACTGTCGAGCCTAGCCCACGTCCACGATCGATCAAGTTTTCTCAGGAAAGTAGTTGAGCATCTAAACAAACTACAGCTCATGAAGCTCTGATCTAACGATGATTCATGTGATCAGTGGCTTCGACTCGCCCCACGACGATGGTCACGATCATGTCGATGATGATGATGATCATCATCATCATCCATTAATGTCGGCTGGTCGGATGCGGTGCACTTGTGTGCTGATCAGCAATCGCTCGGCTGGTTCCCGCTCAGCCACCATCAAACCAGCCATCTCGCTGCTTACTCATGAGTCATGACCACAGGCGTGACGTGTGTAAGTATTATGAGGATGGGGTATAAACGAGTATGGAAGTAGTCGAACGTATACTTAAATGTGCCACCGGTTGTTCTACAGAATAGGCATATGGCTCGACAATAAATACCTGAACCCCCCCCCCCCCCCCATCACCACAGCCCAGCCGTCCCATGCTTAAGGGCGCCATCCCACACCCTTTACAATTAGTACTCACAGGATAGCTTCCATCGATATCCTGATTTGAATCAGTAAATAAGTATAAGCCAGCTCAACTGCCAAGTCCAACCGCCTCGTCAGTTTCGCTCGACGCCAGCCATCTGGTGCGACCAGCCACGCACGCTTAGATCGAACAAAGCAAGACTCTCTCCTCCAGTCAATCGAGCCCCCCCCCCCCCCCCCCCCTAGCAGAAGGCAGCAGCGATCGAGTGGCCGGTCATCGAGCTCGCTTGGCATCTACACCGCTCCCCCTCCCCCTCCTCCGCTTACTTAACTAGACCCCAACCCAGCCACCCCACTGATTCCTTACTCATCCAACTAAAGCATCTATCGTCCAACTCAGCCGTCATGTTCTCCTCAATCCTCTCCATCCTACTCCTCGTCTCCCTCCCTGCCGCGATCTTCGCTCAGGATATCAGCGGTTTACCACCCTGCGCCGCCAAATGCTTACAAACTGCTTACGCCTCGGCCAATAAGTCATGTGCTCAAGTTAGTCATCCACCCTCTCCCCCTAGATCACCATCTCCTCTCGTCGTGCTCGTTGTGGTCGATGACGAGCATGTGAGCTCTGACTGACCTCGATGTCCCGCATTCTCCTTCAGACCGACTTCGTCTGTCTCTGTAAGAACTCAGACTTTGTCTCCTCCAGTGCTTCCTGCTACGCCAAATCGTGTCCAGCTAGTGATCTCGTAGCTGCTCAAGCTTGGGGTGTTAGGGTAATGATCTTCCTACCTCTAACCTCCTCCCCTTCATGACTTGATGGTCGACTGATGTTGGTTCGGCACTCGCTCAACGTGCTATCCTTCATCCAGTCTTGTGCTGCCGCCGGCGTTACGATCGCTGCCAACAGTATCAACTCCACCTTGACCGGTAATAACACCTCCACGAACAATACTTCCACTCCTACCGCTAGCACCACCAACACCCCGCCGATCAGTACCAACCCAGTCAGTTCTCTGCTCTTCCAAACAACTGATACCTACCACCTTCTCATCTGACATCATCATCCCTCCCTCCTCCAAACAGGCTTCGACTAATGCTAACTCTGCTGGACATTCCACGACCGTGGGAGCCTCTCACCTCGTCCACGAGGCCTTCGTCATCGGACTCAGCTTGATCTCGGCGACCGTATTGTCCTCTTGAAAAATAAAATAAAATTGACTCTATCCATCTCATCCTGGGAAGGGTGACAGGGCCAAGAACAGTTTTCTATTCTCTCCCTATGATTATCATTTACCCCTTCCTAATCTTGTATGAGAGAGATACCAGGAGAGGAAAGCGGGGGATTCAGCTGTTTGAAATCTTGGTGTCTTCCCGACATCTGGTGCCTCACTACCTCCATCTGCGGTTTAGGTTGGCCAGGCGACTCCTCAACTCTCTCGCTGCACATCACTCTGGATCATGACCATACCACTCGTGTTTCGTGCCATGTATTTGTTTAGCTTGTCCTATACTGCGTTAAGTTACTGGATCTCCTCGATCGGAGATGATCTTGATTACTGTTGCAGATTCCCCATTTACTCCTTCTCCTTTTCATCCTCTTTTTTTTTATTTTTTTCTTTTGTTATGATTCCCTTTTTTCGTCCCTCTCACCCTCCGAACTCACGAAGCCGTCTTAGTCGTTGGTAGAAAAGAAATGAAGCCCTGTGTTACTCAAAAACAAAGAGGAAACAAGCAACGGCTTAACGAGAACTTTTGATCCTTCGTTCCGATTGTTCAATGGGGATAATAAAGGAAATGATAACGTGGCAGCTTAGGAGTCAGCGAAACGCTAATCCGTAACTTACATATTCTATGAGGTTTTTCATTCCGGCCTCTGCTATCAGCCTGCAGAATACTGCCCTCTTGTGAAACGTTCGTTGTTCTCTCTTTTGGTTCCAAATGTTTCTGTTTTTGCTTCTTGACCTTGGTTGAAAGAAAACGTTGACAAATTGAGCTTACTGTGCTCATATCCGACTAAATTCTGGGAAAAGAGGCGAATGCCATCGCCAGGACTCGAACGTGGGTTGGGCTAGCTCTAGGTGCCTGCTTGACCACTCGTAAGCTACGACGACGGTGTGCAGGTCAGTAACTCTAACAAATTCCTGTATGCTTTCCTTGTCCGCCGCATCATTGTGGCCCTATAGGCCTTTTATTCTGTATGTACGATCCCTTTAGGATCCATTCTCATCATCTAGGCCCACAGACATACTGTGTCTCTGTCCCCATAGGACTTATAGTAACCCCCCCATAGGTTACTCATTATTGTTGTTTTCAGCCCGATGGGTGGTCTTGATATCCATACTGCTCTTTTACGTTGTTATTTATATCATTATTATCGTTTCTGTTTTTTCCCTATAGGATTCTACCATATTTTATATTGAAGGAATCTTTTTTTAATGTTAAGTCTTAAACCCCTTTCATGGGCTCCATAGTTCTCTAAGTAAATATCATTTTTCTTCATCATGAAATGTACAATTGTTTGAATTTTCTCTTGTAAATCCTCTCTGGCCTTTGAACCAAGTCCCTTCAGGTCTCCTTTCTTCCCCAATGGCCCTCCATCTCCAATTCTTTAATCTGGTAACCATCTCATCATTGATCCTCATTATCTTCTGGCCCTTTTTGTCAACAGAAAATATGAAGGATAGCTAATGAGAATGATGCCCAGCTTCAAGTTTTGTCCATCCTGAAGTCTGAACTTGTCTCTCCTCATCTTGATCTGGGTGGGCAAGATTTTGGTCATGTTGTACATGATATTTTTTATAGAAATAATTAGAAATTCTTCAATTAAGAATTTAAGGGAGAAATTAGTCAATCCATCATTTGAATCAAAAAAAAAAACCTGATAGGCATCAATTTTGTCTCACTCCCTATTTATTTTATTGAAAAATAAAAAGGCAAACACAAAAAATAACCTACAGAAAAGAAGAAGACATGCAAAGGAAGAGTGAAAAGCAATAAAATATATTTAGAGATAAGGCTTAAGATTGTCAATAATTGTTCAAATCATTGATTGCATATCTCCACATGCACACTTGATGAGATTTTTGTGAGGATTACAGACTATAAAGATATAAAGTGAGATTGAACTTGAGCATAGAAAAAATAGAAATCTAGGTAATTTACCAAGAAAAAGGTGAAAACAAAACAAGCAACACCTGATAGGCAATGATAATGTTTATACAACAGTGAGAGTATGTTGGGGAGAACAACTGCTGCCAGCTAGTAAGTCAGGATGAAGATGAGAAATGTGAGAATAAAGCAAGGAAACAGGTCTACAAATTCCTCCAAGGAACAAAACAACAACAACAACAACAACAACAACAACAACAACAACAACAACAACAACAACAGATATGGATAGCAGTTTCTTAGAAAACAAGCAACCAAAGCAATCCCAAGGACTTCCAAGAACTTGATTTCAAGTTATTCTGAAAGGGTCAAGATCAAAACTCTCAAGTGAAACACAACAGGATTTCTATTGTGGCAAATTGGTCAAGCTCTCAAAATCATTATCTCAGTGTTTCAGATTTTTCATACTCTCACACCCTGCATGATGTCTAGTTTGAGGAGTCCCAAATGTTGGGAAGTTTTTTGAAGAGAAGGTTAAAAAGTAGTTTTTGTAAGGAAGCCAGCCAGCATGTTATCACTTTTGACATATTTGAGGTTCATCATTGATTTTTAAATCAGATCCTTTATGAAGTGAAGCTAGATTTCTATGTGCTTCATGTGTCGATGGTTCATTTTTCAGTCATCACTTGCCATGTCAATACATGCCTGATTGTCTTTGTGCATGGTGATGGGTCCCAGGTCATGATTTTTCAGCTTTTTTTTTCAATTAGGAATTGTCTCAACCACAATATTTCACCAATCAGATTGTTAAGTGCATGGTATTATGCTTCAGATGCTGACAGCAAAACACAGGGCTGTTTACTTGAAATCCAGAGTATCAGGAATCCATGAAAGAGAGCTAAATCTCCCAAGACAGATTGGCAGGCCCTTTGGAAGTTTCCTCAGTCCACATCAGAATATGCAGCCACAGGGAAGAGCACATTCTTTGTGTAGGTCAGATTCAAGTTGAGAGAACTGCAAATTTATTTTAGAACATGAATAAAAGCCTGCCAGTGTTGGATAACTGGTGGTTTGGAATTTTGAGGGAGACTGGGCTAACTGCAACTGAAAATTCTGGTAAAGTGGATTTACTGAGATAGCTTAAGGACCCCACAGCACTTTTATAGTTGACATTCAGTTGGTTGAATTTACTTACATCCTTTTTGGTTTCTGGTTCAAGATGTGTGTTAGGTATCATGGGAGTGGATACTGTTCTACATCTGTTTATTTAATAGTCATGGAGTATAGGCTTGGCATAGTGAGTTTGAAAGAGGTCAATTCTATCTTCTCTTTGAGTGAATTTCATTCCCATCAGCAGGTTGTCTTCCCCAAGATATTTCATATAAAATTCTTTGTTGATATTCTTTTTGAAGGCTTTAAAATCCTTTGCAAAGATTGAAATGTTGTCAATGTGAGAAAACAACCAGATAGGAGAAGCCCCCCCCTTTGAGAAAGATGCAGGCATCTGACACAGAGCAGGCAAAACCCACCTCCTGCAACCAGTTTGAAAAAATATTTAACCAAGCGGGTGAAGCTTCTTTTATGCACACGCATAATTACTGGCCCAGGTGAATTCCCTGAGGAACAGAGATGTGGATGACTTCCTCAAGTTTACTGTTGAGAAAGGCTGGTTTTACATCTATTTGGTGGAATTTCAAATTGTTTTTGTTAGAATTCTAGTCTTATATTGTGTTGCCTAATACTAGAGTGCAACCAATTATTAAGCTTTATATTCTTTCCTTATTCTCTAAGTGTTATTTCTAGTGTGATATTTATAATAAGCTAGTTATTCTTATTTCTAGTATCATCTTTATCTTAACCTACTGTAGCTCTCAACCTAAGTATGATTGTTTAGTGAAGTCTTTATGTTGGTCTGGCAGTATCAACTCTAGTTCCTCCTATAATCTTTCATCTATTGTGGCCCTATGACTAATATTGAAGCTGTCTTGTGACATATTGTTTTTCACATTTATGCTTATTGGACTTGTTTGATTCATCATATTATTTTTCACCCACTAGTCAGCCACATTGTTATTACACTATTTAAGTCTCTGTCTGATCTGGTGAAATTCAACCATCTGTTCTTCTTTACACTGAACCGGAGTGCCCCCTTTGATTCCCTGATCCACTCCTCTTGGCGTGAAAAGATTCTTTCTCCTCATCTCTTAAGTGTCTTGACCCAAGAATTCAACTCAAACTTCAACAGTTTGTGGCAGCATGCACAATGAAGGGAATTAGGTAATTGAGTTGTGCTGTGAGAAAATTTTTTTTCTCATAATACTTTCCTTGAACTTGAGTGAAACCACATGCAAAGAGCTGGGCCTTAAATTTGAGGATTTTTAAAGTGTAATACTTCTTTTTCTTAAAAAACCACACTTTTCCCACAGTTTCTTTCCCTCTATTTTCTCCTTTTGATCAGGCTCCTGACCTCTCCATTGATTGAGTTTATTTCTCAATGGTGGAAATCCAATGCTGTTGTTCTGGGGATTCCATGGCTTCCTTTTAACCCCTAGGGAAATTTTCCGCATCTACCATGGTGACATGGGCAGCTGGTTGCCAAGTGTAGGGAAGGATGTTGATTGGGCCAAGGTCTCCTTCAAAAGCAAATTGGATTTCTAGGATAAATAACTTTAATTTTTTTTGGTTTATGAGGTGTTTGAATCACCAATGCTTGTCTGGATTGCCCATCCACTGATTAAACTCCACTGTTTGTTGGTTTGGCACTCAAATGAATTTATTGATCATCAAAGGTCACTTATGCAGGACTGGTATTTTGTTCAAGACCCAAAGGTACAAATATTGGTAAAGATTACTCAAAATAAAAGAAAACATCATCCTCATCAAGTTTTAAATCATTCAATCTTTTTTCAGAAGAATGGTTAGAATCTTTGTTATGTAGGAGAGAAAATATGTCCTTATTGAAATTGAAATGCCTGATGATGACAAATTTCTTGTTGCAGAGTTGGAGAATTCTATAGGAAGAAGTCCTGTTTTTGTATCCAAAGAGTATTCCTTCATTTCTGGTATAGGGAATCATTCTGGATTTTTTTTTGATTTAATTGATGATGAAAGATAGTTAAAAAATCATAAAAAATTCTAAAATTTTCCGTACTGGCCCAAGGTGTCCAGATTTGGTCACCACAACGCTCTGACTGTTTTTAACTCAAAAAAAGATAAATATGTGGATTTAGCCTGTGATTGCTATGGTTCCTATTGAGGAAAACTTCTTACCAAACGGTCTAGACAAACTCACACAAGGAAGGTTGGGTGCAAGTTTTTAATCCATGCAAGTTGCACAAAGGCAGGCCCCTTGTGGCAAATCTCTTATAAAGAAACCCAACATAAACATCAACCATCTGAAAATCCCTCTGTGCATCCTCAACTGAGGAGAATCTCTGGGCAAGCCTTGGATCTACTTAAGGAAGGCATGAATGATGGGCTCAATACGTTACAACTTAAGAGAAAATTGAGCAAGATTGATGGGTGGCATTATGTTGATGACCAAACAATCTATAGCACTAAACGGAAGGTAATGCTTGCAGAACTAAAGGGTAAAAGTGTTATGGAGGTACTCTATAAACAGATTGAAGAAAAAAGTTGGATTCAACGGTCAAAGTTAAGTGGAGAGGTTCACTTGGAGGCCCTTTACTTAGCACATCCTGCGGCAGTAAAGCTTTCAAAAAAATTCCATCATATTGCTATGTTGGATTGTACTTATAAGACAAATAAGTAAAAAACACTGCTATTGCATGTTGTAGGAATGACAGCCAATTGGAAAACTTTCACAAAAGATCTTGTTTTTATAACAAAAGAAACATTTGAGTTCTACAGTTGTAAATGCATTGAAAGAGTTGGCTTATGATCCTGAGAGACTTCCAAAAGTCTTTGTGACGGTGTGGAAACTTTAGAGGTTATCCCTCACAAAGTTGCCGCAGGTTCAGGAGTTCTTGGGTCTAAGCGTCTGTAAGGATTAGATACCAAGCATAAAGAGAAGTTTTTGAGAGCCTGAAGAGGAGAAAAGGAGAGAAGAGGGGAGGGATTCTGTTTTCCTAAGTCCGCTCCCTTTTCCGCTCCCCGCCTCCTGATGATACCATGGTCCGATGCCCCCCTACAACCCGGAGTTGAGGGGAGAGGTATTTGAGCCCTCCCCCTCAACCCTAACCTAAGTACAAGCACATGAACAACCCGACAACAATGAAGAAGGAAACCCTAGGCCCAAAACCCTATCCCATATCCTAACCTGTACCCTGTCCGTATCCTATTCCGCTTGCTCGCCTGCCATTACACGCATCCGGTTTGTCCCCCGCGGCGCAGCCCTCTGCCGCGCGCTTCTCAAAGTTCACCGCAATTGCCCATATCCGCCCGACGCGCCGTTGTGAATTTCCTAGTCCTGTAGCCGGCCCGCGCTTGCGCGCGGCCGTCCACGGGTATAGCCCCGCAATCGCTCCGCCCTTTCCTTCCCTAACTAACCGCCCAAGAACCTGATTGGCCCGGCTCCATCACTGGGTTGGACACCCAAGCGGGTCGCGGCCCGCCTCCCTAGTCAGACCCGGCCCGCAGCTGCGTGCTTCGCCCTGCTGCGCCTTCTGCTGAGCCCGCAGCGGCCACTGCTGAGAACAAGCGCACCCCAACTGCTGAGCCCGACCTACCAGATGCTGAGCGCGCAGGCCGCGACGCAGTTCCCGATCCGAGGCTATATATTGACACCACAACGGACCGTGAAAAAGCTCTGATTTGTGCTATTGAATCTAGTTTCCCTGAGTCATCAAGAGAATTTTGCACTTTGCACTTGTCTAAAAACATACAAACCAACTTTAAAGCGCACTTTGTTAATGATGTTGAGGGATGGAAAAGCTTTATGACTCTGTGGGCAAAGTATGGGGCCTCAAAGACCAAGGAGGAGGTAGAGGTCAATGATGCGGAACTCAGAGTAGGTCCAAATAACTGCTTCTTATTATTCCTAGTTTTGGTTTCTAACATTTTGAATTGTATAGTGTTTCTTGAATGACTATGAGGATGTACTCAAGTATATGGAAAATAAAATTTTCCCCATCAAAGAGACATTTGTAACAGCGTGGACTTGTATAAACCCAGATTTTGGAAACAAAACAACATCTTGGGTTGAAGGGGTCCATGCAACTCTCAAACAATTCCTTGCAAACTCTTTGGGAAACCTGTTAAATTTTTGGATAAACCTTGACGGAACAGTTTTGAATCAAATTAAATTGGGTCATGCGTCAATTTATAACTCAAATTAAGTTATGGACAGTTCTTCCATCTGAACTGTTACCATTGGGTTACAAATTGTCTTTAGAGGAGATTCATCTTATTAGGTAACAATTTGAAAAATTCAAATGTGATCATGATTGCAAAGTGTGCACCAAGTCATATTCCAAGACTATGGGTTTTCCCTGTTCCCACCAAATAGGTGAATGTCTAGAATTCAGAGGATCTGTGGTACCCAAAGATGTTCATCCTCAGTGGAGGTTGGACTATGACCCTTGAAGTTCTAGTTCTGTAAGTTGGCTTAAGTTGGATTGTTCAAGTTGGATTGTTCAAATCACTATGTGATTAATTCTTTTTGATTAATGAATCCTAATTCACTAATGATTGATCCTTTTGAATTTTTCAAGTGCAATGTCAATGAAATGCTAAACATTCCTCAGTAATGTGAAAAAGTGAATGCAATGATCTTGGAATCTCCAGATTGTGAGAAAAGCGGCCTATTGAAGTATATCATTCAAAAGCTTACAAAATATCAATTGAAGCCAAGAATTGAACCTAAAGTCTTACGATAAAGTAGGGGCAGGCCAAAATTGACAGATATGCAGCAAGAACCATCTTGGCTTGAGCATGTTGAAAAACAACTCAAGGGGGAAAAAAGGACTAGAAGGGCTCCAAATAAGAAAAGAAAAAAAAGATTGTAAGTCTTTTCTTTTGGATATGTTCATTTTTTTGGTTTAATGAACTTAGTTACTGACTAATGATGAATTGTTAGTCAAAGTTGTCAGAATCTGAATCTGAATTTCATACTTCAGAGGACAAGACTGAAAGTGGATTTGGATCACTTAATTTGGAATCATAATCCTCTTCAGATGAAGAGAACGTGCGGCGAAGCTCAACCAGAAGCTTGTCTTTGGTGAGTATTCATTCAATTCATCTGATTAATGAAATCAATACTAGGTTAGTTTTCATGATAGGAAACAAATGTGAAATACCTCAATGAAATACCCAAGAAATTCCATAAGCTCTTGGGTGAGGTTTGGGCTCCAATTGGAGATGGGAATTGCGGATTTAGAGTCATTGCTAAATCTCTTGGTTATGAAGAAAATGGTGTGTTTAAATTTAGGAAGGAAATGATTGAAACATTAGAGAAACATAAAGCATGCTACATTAAGATGCTTGGTGGTTCAAAGGAGGTTGAAAAGATTAAAAAAAGACTTGATGTTGAAGAAATCAATGAAAAGATTCCCTCCTCAAAATGGCTGGCTAAATTAGATATGGGTAAAACCATAGCAGACACATATTCCAGACCTACATGTTTCATTTCATTGGAGTCATGTGATACTTATACTTCAATGAAAAATGGTGTTACTGATCAATCAGATCCAATTTTCATTTCCTTTGGAAACAATAAACACTGGGTTCTATTAGTACTTGAGGGAGAAATGATTCCAATCCTGCCCATTGTAGCAAAAAAACATTCCTTGATTTCTAAAAAAGCCTCTGGTTGGGTTGATCATCTCAAAGATCAACTGCAAATGTATTCTAGATTGTAATAGACTTTGACTTCATTTCATCATTGGGTTTCATATAAATTGTAATTCTAATGCAGCTAATGAGTTCTACCAATATAAAGGGTTATCACATTTTGAACATCATTATGTTGAGTGTTTTCAGTTAACATCATTATATTGAGTGTTTTGAATGAGAGTTTAATGGTAAGTCAGTTCAACTTTTGTTGGGCTGATTCCATCACAAGCTTAAATTATGTTAAGCTTGGGATGGGATCAGCTTAACACAAGTTGAACTCGGTTTTTTTTGGTATTTTTACTTTAGGGCTGGTCAAAAGAATTGTATTTTTTTGGGCACTTTTACTTTAGCGCTGGTCAAATGACTTCTTGTATTTTTTGCCTGGTCAAAATACTGGTATTTGTTTTTGTCACTATTACTTTAGGGCTGGTCAAAAGAATTATCTAATTTTTGGGCCCTTGTACTTTAGGGCTAGTCAAGTTGAACTTACTTTAGGGCTTGTCAAGTTACTTGTATTTTTTTGGTGTTTTTACTTTAGGGCTTGTCATGTTGTCTTTTTTTTTGGTGTTTTTACCTTAGGGCTTGTCAAGTTACTTGTCTTTTTTTTTGGTGTTTTTAGTTTAGGGCTGGTCTAGTTACTTGTGTTTTTTTGGGTCTTTTTACTTTAGGGCTAGCCCATTGGATAGTCCCAGTTTTCTTTGTCTTTTATTTATTTCTTTGTTTTTTTTTTAACCAAAAAATCAACATTTTTTGATTTCTTTGATTTTTTGGTTGATTCCTGTTTTTTGGAAGGTTTATTTGATTCATGGGCTATGTTAGTGCCCTTTCATTCCATTTTTTTTGGCTCACCGTGGTCTGGTGGCGTGTGGGATTCCACACGACTACATTTGAGCTGTGTACAGCTCCACATGGCCCAAATGTAGTTTTGTGGGATTCAACACACAGGCAAAGCAGGCTGGGTTGGCCACGCAACTCTTTGAGCCTTTCCGGGTCATACATGGCTTGGATTAGACCATATGGCATGTCACTTGGCCCCTTTTGTACCGTGTGCACGGTTCAATGAGCCATGAATTTAACGATTCCCTTGTCAATTTTTTGGTACAGATATATAGGATTTGCAGCCAAAAACTTGAAGATTCTTGGTACCAGGTGCTTTTTTTGTCCAGAGATAGTGGGGAGAACAGTTCCTCTGTGAAAAAAAGTGTCAAGTTTTATAAGAAAACCACCATACTAGCTGCTCCCCCCCAGTAGTGTCTAGGCAGATTTGATCCTGGCAGGAGGAATATGGCTTTGTAAAGAATTGTTTGATTTGCTCTCTTTGCAAAGGAATTGTGTTCTGGTGTTTCAGGTGGGGACAAAGTGTGAAAAAATCCACTCTTCTTGGAAATATCTTGAAAGTATTTATTTACAAACTCTCCACCATGATCTGACACAAAAATTTCGATTTGTCAATCATGAAAGTTTTCAATGACATTCTTCAGGATGAAAAACTGCTGGAAGGCTTTGAATTAGCCTTGAGGAACTGGAAAAACTTGAAAGAGGAATAATCATCAACCAAAGTTAGGAAATATTTCTAAACAGATAAAATTCAAGGATTTATTGGGCCAACCAAGTCCCTATGCAGGCAGTCTAGAGGGCAGTGGCCTCTTCAAATTGGCCAAGAAATGGCTTGGTGGTTTCTTCAATGTTCTAAAGGTTTGAAATTGAAGGTATTCATTACTTCAAAATCCATTGCCTTTAATTTTCTTTTGTTAGGGTGCTCCAACCAATAGTACCAAATTCTGATTCTGACATGGAAAGAAAAGTTTTGGGGATGATGAATGTAACTACCAAGAGTCCATCCAAAATATTAGAAAGACAAAAGGTTTTATTTCCTTCCAATATGTTGAATCTGTTTCCTTCCTTCTTGATTGAAATGGATTTCTTGATGAGAGGAAGAATTTCTATAATATTTTTCTTGAGTTTTTAAAAAAATGGAAAATCAGAAAGTCAATCAGTGAAATACCAAACAGTTACTATCATATCTACTTTCCCTTCTGCCAAAATGTTTCTCCTCTCATCACCAGTTGTTGTTTGCCATGGCAAGGAGGATTTTAAATTGAAAAGGTTTTCTGGTTTGAAAAACATGTGGTGGGTGGTGCATCCAAAATAGAAGTTGAGAAGCTCAGATTTTCTGAAGTATCATTGGGATGATGAGAACTATCATTAGCATTGGTTTGGTATTCCACAGTAACAGTAATGTGTGCTGATGATTTAGAATCATATGTTCTTCAGTTTTCAGGCCTTAGGTGAGGGAATCATATCCAGAATTTTGTGGGCTTACTACAGGATTGGGCTTCCCATTTGCGGATCATAAAAACTTCTTGGCAGGATATTGAATGATTTCTATGGTGTGAAGCTCAGGGCCATTTTTGGCGGATTTATCCTTTGATTTATCTTTTGATTTAGGATGATTTAAAAAACTTTGTAGTCAAATAAGGGTTTTTTTTTTGTTTTTGAAAGCTGTTGTGTCCATGGCCAGCCCATTGATAAGATAAAAAAGATGTGTATCTTTACAAATTTTTCAATTATTGAATGAGATAGAATTTTGTTGTTTATCTGTATGTATACCAAGGAAAAATACAATAATGTATTTTGGCATCTCTGAATGAACAATTGGAGATCCCCTTTGTATGAGAGAGCTTCCTATTCCATTGAGATGCATCCTCTATTCAAAGCTGTGGTGGATGAATATTGGGCATTTATTTTTGACCATAGGTGAAAATAATTTTCTTCTGTAGTGGCATCCATAACCTTGATGAGAATATGAAGAGATCTTGATTTGAAAGGGAAGGGCTTGTAAATGACATAAGATAAGAGGTGAAAATTAGAGAAAATAATATGAGGAATAAAGGAGATTGAACAAACATTTCCATTACAGAATTTAATTGAATATCAGCTTTGAAGCTCAGAGGAATTAGAGAAAGGGAACTTGAGAATAGGCTGGAGGATTTGAAAATGCATATTGGGTGACTCAAGTATGAAGAAATTTATAAAAAATGAAGAGATCTGCCAGGAACAAGTCAAGGGAAGTTCATTTTTTGAGATTTTTAGGATTTGAATGAGCATTGAGGAATTGAAGAAGAAAAGATAAATGGGGGGTGATAAATTCACAACCCTGGGTTGTGAAAGTAGATTTAAAACTCAAAGCATTGAAAACCAAACCATGAAGGGCTTGGGCAAACCCAAGGGGTTTGGTAAAGTCAAGATTGGGGTTGCACATGTTGTGAATAAGACTTTTGGACCATATGGGGCAAAAAAAGCCCCAAATGAACCACTTGAGGGGGTAATTAGGGGTGCCTAGGCACCCCTGGGCCAAATTTGAGTGACTTCAACAAAGATTTGGGGAACTATTGGACCAAAAAAAGAAACAAATCAAAAATTATGCCTATTGGCAAAATAAAGTCTTTTCACACACCATACACAATGCTCACCCATTGCATAAATTTCTTTTTCTCAACCCAAAGGTGAGTAAAATTTGGTTTTGTTGAAACAGTTTTATTGAATAATAAATTGAATTGATCTTTTTTTGGATTATGGAAACACTGGCAAGCCCAAGCCCCCCCAGTTTCAACATGGCTGCGTTTGTCAGCTTTCTACTATTGCAGAGCAAGCTGCAAAAGTAACAGAAATAACATAAAAATAATAATAATAAAATTAACCTAAGAAGGAGTATGAAAACCATTGATATTATTGCAAAAATGGATTTTCCACCCAAAATCAGGGAGGGTCACTCACTGACCCCACCCTTGAAATCCAACTCCTTATATTTTAAAATAATTAAGGAAAGAAAGACCAAAATACCACGGCACCACTATTGAACTTTTTGGCCAATTAAATATTTCACACGTATTTTCAAGTATAGGTTTCACACCTCAAATTCAGTCAGAATTGAGGTGTTGTGTATATTTTAGGATTTATGGATGGAAATGTGTTCTGTCACAATTCCCACACACAGCCACGGCAGCCAATGCACCCGCGCGCAGCTGAGATACAGCTCTGTCACTCCATCAAAGTCATGTATGCAGCCCCGGGCCTCTGACAAGTACGCAGCCGCGGGACTACAGGTTGACAAAGTGACAGGCAGCCTGAGAAACTTAGGTACCCCGTAAACATGCTAAAACCCACATGGGAACATTCTACATATGTAATAAATGTTCCCATGGATAGTAGATAGTCTAAAAGTACATAAAATTATATAAAAATACTTGAATAAGCTTTATACATATTTTTCATTAAATAAAATTCAAAGTACCAAGAATGTTGAAAATAAGACAATGACAACTTCTAAAAATATATTAAAATACTTTAATATACTATCATGAGAATTTTTAGACATCAATATTTTTGTGACATACTAAGAAAGGTAATGATGTGAAAATATTACTTGAGTACCCATGACTTATATTTATCAGTAATTATTTTAGTAAGTCAACTGAAATTTGAAAATAAGCAGTAAAATCAATATCATAACTCTACTCCAATTATTTAATACATAATGAGAACTCACCTTAAATCAGAATTTCCATAGGAATTTCTATTAAAATAATTATTAAATTACTGGGAACATTTACTAAGGATAATTAATCAAATAATAAATAAAAAGGACGTATTAGTGTTATTCACATGTCCAAATATAAATTATAAAGTAGAATAACTCCCATACCCTGAGGAATTAGATGCTACCCGTGCTACAGCACCAAGGAAACGTGACAGGCTACCATTGGTTACCCTGCTAGCCTCAGTTCCCGTCCCTTTGAGCCCCTGTACCCCTCAGAAGGACAATATTGGGACTCCAAAAGCTATAAATAAGGAGCTCTTTTGAGGATATTGATACCCAGAGACCCAGCTATATTTACATTCAGACACCTTGCCAAGGTAATCAAATACTTATAAGAGATGAGTAAGTGATTTATGGCTTAGTCTGATCAATAATATCCATCCTCAACCTCTTTTTATTAATTTAAACTGCTGAAAATAACCCCAGTATACAGGTTTAACCCATAAGTGCACGTCCCAAACAGATACCCTAAGGATTTAATAATATACCAGTGAGTTTTATTATCCTTTCTCTGTCGTAGCAGCTTGGTTAAAAAGCCCTGCCACTCCATGGTATATTTTATATACATATTATCTTTGGGAAAAATATCCTTCAAATTAAAGAGCCCAAAGTAACCAGGACTATGTGTTTTCATACTGAATTCCCTGAAAAGAGGTGTTAAAGATCCCCAATATAATTGTGGCCCCTCTATAAAAATATTTAATAATCAATTTATCTATATTGATTTATAACAATAAACCATAACCATACCAATTAACCTTGCAATAAGCTTTATCCAAATATTTTACAGATTTTTGCTTCATCTATTAAATAACATATTTAATATTTTTCTATCACCTTTGGTAGCTAAAGGATAGCAATTGTCTTGGCATCCAGGAAGCTGAAAATTGGGTGTCTGGCTGGGAAATACTCTATTCTATTATATTTAATACCTTGGACCAGACATTTCACAAAAAATTAAATCAAAGATGAATTAATTTGACTTTTTAACCGTGATTCATCATTAAATTCTTTTGCACTGGATTTGAAAACCAATGCAGAATTCATAATGTATTATTTAAAAATTTTAAAGATAAGAAAAGAAGAATATATTAAAAATTATCAACCTACTGTTTGGGAAGCTTTAACTCAATCTGAGCAACTTAATATCTCTTCTGCACTTAAACAATTAGATAAACTCCTTGAACAAGAAGATCTTGAGAGGCTTGTCAACTTCCAGGCCCTATTAAGGAAACATTAAGCTTGGAAGAAATACCATATAAATTACCTTTTGAAATATAAAAGTAAGTATACAACTTGTATTACCATATTATTTTTTAAATAATATTAATATATTTTATTGACCAATAAAATAAACTTTTAACATCAGTGAACCCTCCTATACCAGAAAATACCACCACTGAAACTGATTTATTGGATCAAGAAGTCCCAGATATCTCTAGACACCCTGAAAACATTGATTGGACAGGTGAAGACCTCATTGGAACACACCAAGACCCCATTGGATTACCTACTAAGGACCAATTTAGTCCAAATAAAGTCTTGGTACCTTGGAATATCAACTTAAGTGAGTTTTAAATAAAACTTATTTTTATGGATTTTTTCTGTAGAAAGACAAATACTTATAAACATTTTGAGCAAGTCTGAATAGACGTAACACCAGAGCCTCAGGGAGAATTCCCTCCTATGGATCTTTGCCAGGAGCACCCAGTAACCTTGAGACCACCAATAAGGACAACCATGAAGGGACTGGAACCCGTGAATCAAATATTGATGGACAAGGAACAGCACCACGTACTTCTGCCCTCTCCCAACCTAGAGCCAGAGAAGGTAGTAGAATCAAGCCACCCTCCATTACAAGAAGATTCCCTGCAGCCACCCCAGCAGAATCTGGCCAAGGAAGCCAGGATCAAAGACTTAGTCAGAGAGAACGTGAAATATTGGGAAGAGTTCAAAGAAGCCCTAGCCAAAGAGGATATGGTATCTATGAAAAAGATAATCTCCCAGGTAAAAGCTACCCAGATAGCTCTTCAGAAAATGATTCCAAGGAAAGAGGTAGAATCCTAAGTAGAAAAGTGGAATCTTTGGGATCAATTAGCCCAACTGAAAGGCAAAGGATCAGGAAAGAAGAGATCCTCTTCCCATCCAAAGCCAAAGGGAAAGAAGGATTGGGATCAGATAATGTCCTTACATAAAAAATAGAAAAAGGTGTACAACAATTAGCCTATAATTCTGAGACCAAACCAACCTCTGATGCAATTACTTCCTTTTTTAATGATATGCGCCATAATTTCAAGATTGTTTGTGGAAATTTGGATGGTGTTTACACCCAGATGGATAAATTAAGCTCATTAGTAGCCAAATTTATTAGTAAAGAAACAAAAACTGTAGAAATGGAAGATATTAAAGAACAAACAGAACAATTATTGGAGAAAATTAATCAAGGTAGGATCAGACAGACTCAAACAATTGAGAATATGTTATCAGGTATCCCAGAAGATTTTATTATGTCTTTCCAACATTTAAAAGAAGAATTTGTAACCAACACTAACAGCTCCATTCTATCCCTTAGTGAGAAATTAGATCTGCTTAATAATAAAGTGGACCTGCAACTTAATCTGATCAAGAATGATCTTAGAGACTTAAAATTCCGTCTGACCAACCCCTTGGGGAGTACCACAGAGGAACCAAAACCTCCCAGACAAACAACTACTCCTTATGCACCACCCTTACTAGGAATGCATAGGAGTGACACCTTTGGGCCTAGTCCTACCCCTGAGATGGAGCAAGCCCTCAAACTTTTACCCCCTATTTCTGAATGGCCTAAGTTCTCCAGTGAAGTAGAATACAATCATATAAATTTCATTAAATTTATTGACTATACTATTAAATCTTATGACTTACCAGAAGCTATAGCTGTATTCAGGCTGCCCAGACTATTTGAAGGAGTAGCTTTAGAATGGTTTATCAGTGAAAAAGAAAAATTAGGATCCTTGACATGGAATTCTTGGAAACTTCTAATTAAAGAACAATTTGGTTCTAGAATGTGGAAAATAAAAATGATGAAAAATTTCAAAAATTCCTCATTTGACCCCTCCAAGGATAAACCTCACAAATGGTGCTTGGAACAGAAGAAAAGACTAGATTGCTTCTATCCAGATGCTGATAAAGAGTAATTAAATGAAAGACTCCTCAACTTGTGTCCTGGAAATCTTAACCATAGTGAAAGATGCAGGATGAGTATGGATGCTGACTTACCAAATATAATCAATGAGTTAGAAGAAGTCATAGACATGAATGGGTTAGACAAGAAGGTTCCTTCTAGACCCAAAGAGAACTTCAAAATTAAAAAAACCAGAGAACAACCCCCTCTGATAAATACCACTGAAAATAAGAAAGCTAATGAGAACAGGGACAAACAGAGGATGCCTGGAACTTGTTGGAATTGTAACAAGACAGGGAATATGAGACAAGACTGCCCATTACCAAAAAGAAAGATAGAATTCTTGGAAGGAGAGCAGGAGTCTGAGAGAATCAGAACTATGAAGATATAGCTGATACTGAAGGATCCCTTTCTGAATGTGAATTTATCCTGACCAACCCTGTTAATGTTATAGAAGGAGATATAGGCACTTCTATAGAAATCAATAACATCCATGGGGATTTTAGTTTTCCCCAAAAATGGGATCCCACCATAATTCCTAGACATATCACAGAAGTTAAACCATTAAAAGTTAAACCT
Organism: Puccinia polysora; assembly: GCA_025617555.3. Taxonomy (NCBI): domain Eukaryota; kingdom Fungi; phylum Basidiomycota; class Pucciniomycetes; order Pucciniales; family Pucciniaceae; genus Puccinia; species Puccinia polysora. The sequence goes on along the minus strand of CM062625.1, from coordinate 10,903,041 downwards.
ATGAGTGGCAAAATTTATACTACTGGTCAATCTTGCTATGCAATAGAATTGTATAGAGACAGACCTATAAGGTTATTACTGGATAGTGGAGCTTTCTGCTCATGTGTCCATGCTGAATTCTTAAACAAATGGGATACCAATTGGAAAGAACACATTCTTCCCGTCCCAAAAGCCAATTTTAGCTCTTGCAACTCTACCATGAATGCTATTGGAGTATGGACTGCTCCTATGATACTACCCCATACTAAAGGATCTTTGATAATACAAGTGGAATTTGTGGTATTGCTCAACGGACTATGTGACTACCTGATAATAGTTAATGATGCTTTACGTCTATATGGTATAGATGTGTTCCAGAGTAAAGGGAGATACTTGACAGTGGGTGGTAATTGGGACAAGAAGTTTAAGATATGCACTATCCAATCTAACTTGCCCTCTTCCACTTATCAAAAGCATTTAGAAGAATTCAATCAAGAATAATTCTCTCAAGAAGAACTGAATATGAAACTTTCTGAGGAACAGAAGAAAGATATATTGACAGTCTGCTTTGAGAACCTCAATTCTTTTTTTACTAAAGATCATCCCATTGGTGATATCAAAGGAAATGATATGGTATTAACATTGAATATTAAGCCTTGTTATCCTCCAAACTTAAGAAGACAAGCCTATCCCTCTAGTACTAAGTCTAGAATAGCTCTTGAGGAACATATCCAAGAACTGATAGACTTGCAAGTATTAAGGAAAGTAGGGCACAATGAGCAGGTAGATTTGACCACACCTGTAATCATAGCTTGGCATAATGACAAGTCAAGAATTGTAGGAGAATTCAGAATGCTCAATAATTATCCTCAGGCAGATTATTATCCTATACCCCAGATTCATCATGCTCTGCATAACTTTTCCAAGGCCAAATATATCACTACTATGGATATGCTTAAAGGTTTTCACCAGATACCTATAAGCCCTGAAAGCAGGAAGTTTATGAGAATAATCTGCCATTTGGGAATATATGAATATCTTAGGATGCCCTTTGGTATAAAGAATGCCCCATCACACTTCCAGAGAACAATGGATACAGTTCTAGGTACATACATCAGACAAGGATGGCTGATGGTATATATAGACGATGTTATCATATACTTTGATAATTGGGATACTCATATCAACCAAAAAAGATTAGTACACCAAACTATCTCCAGAGCAGGATTGAAGGTATCCATGAAGAAATGCAAATTTGGCTATGGAGAATTGAAAGCCTCAGGACATATAGTCTCTGGTCTAACCCCAGCTGCTGATCAAAATCAGATAGCTGCTGTCATGAATAGACCTATTCCTCAAAACAAAACAGAATTACTGTCTTTCATTAGTTTTTGCAGTTACTACAGACAATACATACCAAAGTTTGCTATGCTAACTAAGAGTCTGTATGAAATATGCAACAATAACACTCTATTTGAAATGACACGTGAGAGATTGAAAAACAAGGAGGAACTAAAAATAGCAATTACCTCTACTCCTTTACTCATTCAACCAGATTAATACAAGCACTTTAAACTGTACATTGAAGCATGTATGGAAGGGTTAGTAGCTTCTCTACATCAAGAAAGGATAGAAGAAGACAGACCAGTGGAGAAACCAGTACTCTTCATATCTAGACAGATCAAAGATACAGAAAAGAGATATGGAGCCAGTCAGTTGGAATGTTTGGCTCTAGTATAGGCTTTAGAAAAGCTACACTATTACTTAGAAGGCACCACTTTCCAAGTGATCACGGAATGTAATGCTTTAAGAACTCTCATGAACATGAAAACCCCCAGCAGAAATATGCTCAGGTGGCAAGTTGCTATACAACAGTATAGAGGTCAGATGACTATAGTGCATAAAGCTGGAGCTAGACATCAGAATTCTGATAGTCTAAGTAGGAATGCTTTGCCTAATGACTCTAGCAATCCAGCATATGACCCTGAGGATCAAGATATCTTTCCTATCTTGAACATCAATCTTTTTGCATTAAATGCTCCAATAATGGGAATCCACTTCTGTGAATTAGATACTGCTTTCTTCAACCTAGTGAGGGACAACAACTCCCCTGAAATCAAGCTGCTGATTAAAATTATGGAATGTGAATCCCCGGAAGCATCTCTGATAAGTATTTTACCTGCTTCATTACTTAAACCCTATAAAGCAGGAATTTTTACCTTTTGGGATGGTCTCCTTTACTACAGACACCAACATTCCAGTGTAATAATACTAAGCAACAAAGAAAATATACAAAATATACTACAGGAATGCCATGACAAATGTTCATCAGGGCATCTATCCACAGAAAGAACCTTGGATAAATTAAAACAAAATGCTTGATTGATAGACTGGAAAGAAATCACTACTAAGTATGTTACTAGCTGTGAGAATTGCCAAAAATCTAATAAAACTACTGGCAAAAGTTTTGGACTCCTACAGAAGATCTCTGAACCCAAAACTAGATGGTAAATCAATCATATGGATTTTGTCACCGGCTTCCCCCTGGAGGTACTCATTCATATAACTCTGTCCTGGTTATAGTTGACAGATACTCTAAGAAGGCAAAATTCTTCCCTAAAAATAAAGAAGATAGTGCTGTGGATGTAGCCCTACTATTTCAGAATAGGATCAAAGCTGATGTTGGTATAGCCAAGATTATAATCAGTGACAGAGACCCCAAATTCACCTCTGAGTTTTGGAGGAATCTACATGATATACTGGGTACTACTCTAGCATTTTCTACAGCATACCATCCCCAAACTGATGGATTAGCTGAAAGAATGATACAGAACCTAGAGGATATGTTAATAAGGTTCTATAGCTTTGGTCAAGAATACAAAAACTCAAAAGGTTATTGCTATGATTGGGTAAGCCTACTCCCAGCTCTATAAATGACTTATAACAGCAGTAAACATTCTACTACCAAAGAAGACCCTTACATACTAGAAAGAGGATGGATTCCAAAACTCCCTAGGAATAAATTAAACTATAAATTCGCCACCATTGATCCAACATCTCTTTACTTTAAGAAAATTATAGATATGTAAAATAATCATGCTCAAAATTTTGTAAAAGAAGCAGTAGAATACAACAAACAAAGATGGGACAGATCAAATATGGAACCTGACTTTAAAATAGGAGATCAGATCTTGATGTCCACCAGAAAATTCAAAAATCTAGCAGGTAAAAGAAAGCTGGAACCAGCCTTTTTTGGACCATTTGTTATCAAAAAGATGCATGGCAAAAAATGCTTTATAATTAATCTTGAGTGAAGAATTTTCAAGAAAACACCCAGTATTTCCTGTTAGCCTAGTAAAACACTTTCAACCAAGAGAAGGTAGCAACCTCCATCCAGAAATAATCCCAATAGAACCTGACCCTGTGAAAGAAAAAGGGAAAGTCAGCAGGATATTGAGAGACAAGAAAGAGAGATTAAAAGGAAAAGATGTTAGACTATAATTAGTAAGATACAAAGGAGAATCTGCAGACAAAGATGAATGGTTACCAGAGAATAACATACCTGATGGACCAATACATCTCATAAGCTAAAGAGCCAGCAAGGGGAACTGAAACACAAATGGAGACAATTTTTTCCCAGCATGCTCCAGATTTTATTCAGATATGGCCATATCTTGGAGTGGGGGAATGTCAACTTTCTACTATTGCAGAGCAAGCTGCAAAAGTAACAGAAATAAAATAAAAGTAATAATAATAAAATTAACCTAAGAATGATTAGGAAAACCATAAATATTATTTCACAAATGGATTTTCCACCCAAAATTAGGTAGGGTCACTCACTTACCCCACCCTTGAAATCCAACTCCTTATATTTCTAAATAATTAAGGAAAGAAAGACCAAAATACCATGGCACCACTATTGAACCTTTTGGCCAATTAAATATTTCACACGTATTGTCTCATATAAGTTTCACACCTAGAATTCAGTCAGAATTGAGGTTTTGTGTATATTTTGGGAGTTAAAGACGGAAATGTGTTGTATCACAATTCCCGCATGCAGCCATGGCAGCCAATGCACCCACGCGTGGCTGAGATACAGCTCTGTCACTCATTCAAAGTTGTGTATGCAGAACCAGGCCTCTGAAAAGTACGCAGCCGCGGGACTATGGGTTGACAAAGTGACAGGTGGCCTGAGAAACTTAGGTACCCCGTAAACATGATACAACCCACACGGGAACATTCTACATGTCAGCTTGCTACTATGTACAGAGAAAAACTGTCAAATAGTAACACAAACTATGAAAAATAGGAATACCTCAATTAACAAATTAAGGAGTGAGAAATCCATAAATATTATAAAAGGAATGGATTCCTCACCCAAAATTAGGTAGAGTCACTCACTGACCCCACCCTTGAATTTCAAGTCCTTATATTTTTAAAATAATTAAAAAGAAAAGTACTAAAAATTACAACACCTTTATGGCACTTTTTGGACATTCTAATATTTCACACATATTGTCAAGTATAGGGTTTACACCTAAAATCCACTCAGAATTGAGGTTTTGTGTATATTTTAGGAGTTACACGCGGAAATGTGTTATGTCACAATTCCCGCGCGCAGCCCCGCATCATTACATAACCCTACGTACTAGTAGCAGCAGGTTCCCGCGTACTAGAGACCCGCGCGCAGCTGATTCTGCCACGCACGCAGCGGATCCTACCCCGCGCGCATCTGTACTAACTGATCCCCGCGCCTGGATCAGTCGTGACTAATCTGACAACCAGGTACTGCTCAGAAGAGCTACAACCTAGTTAGGGTTGCCTAGTATATGTAACAAACGGACATATGCATTACTAATGATCTAAAAAGATCAAAAATTAAATAAAATTAATGAAAATTAAGTTTTAAACATTTTTTAATAATAAATCAAAGATCAAGGACTACCACATAAATCACTGATCTTGATCTTTGAAGACCACAAAACACTACAAGAAGTGTTCATAAAAATTATTAAAAATTATCTAAATGTTCAGCAGATGATGTAAAATCAGTAAACATCCACATCTGCACACTTCAAAACAATATCAATAGTACAAATGAAGGATGAGTACAGAATGATCAAATTTACGCCATAACAGATTAACAGATCCTGTGGCTAAAACAGTGCAGAAATCCAGCAGATCTAAGGACAGCTGATTTACAGCACCAAGTGGACGTACTAATCTTGCCCTGAATGGCTTTCCAGCCTCAGCCCACGCGAAGAACCCTCTCTACGTGCCCTGAGAAGACCAAAATCACCCCAAAAAGGTATTTATACAGACCTCTTTGGATCCATTATTCCATCATCAGTTACCAGGAATTATTTATTATCAATCAGACACCGTGTCATTGTTAATCAAGTGCTTATATGAAGATAAGCAAGTGATTTATGACTTAGTCTTCAGTAGTATTATTTACCTATATTAACCAATCAACCATTGAATTTTAGTCAAGCAATCTACCCCATCTGCTCTGAAACCCTTCCAATTATTCCAGGATTTCCGAGGTGAAGTGCTCAGAGTGAGTTTTACCCTTGCTGTCTAGGCCATTTGTGCTTTTAAGCCTGGCCATTAGTGGAATAAGTCCTTTCTAAGGCACCCATATTTATTCCAAGGTTCTTAAACTGCCTAAGGAGGCCCCTTGAAGAGAGGTTGCTAGTCTGTAAAGATCCCCAGTAGTATAATAATGTGGCCCCTCTTTTATATTATATTGAAAAAAATTTACTACAAAACCAATTAAACCTTGCAACTGCTCTTATTGAATCATTTATTTGAGCTTCTAAGCGTTTATTATTGGAAAAATAATTATTGTTATCATTCCAGCATTTTTATCACTCTCTATAGCTAAAGGACTGCAAGGTTCCTGGTATCAGAGAGATGACACTACATATGTAATAAATGTTCCCATGGATAGTAGATAGGCTAAAAGTACATAAAATGATATAAAAATACTTAAATAAGCTTTATACGTATTTTTTATTAAATATAATTCAAAGTACCAAGAATGTCAAAAATAAGACAATGACAACTTCTAAAAATATATTAAAATACTTTAATATACTATTATGAAAATTTCTAGACATCAATATTTTTGTGAATTACTAAGACAACTGATGATGTAAAAATATTACATGAATACCCATGACTTATGTTTTCAAGTAATTATTTTAGTAAATCAACTGAAATTCGAAAATAAGGAGTAAAATCAATATCATGACTTTACTCCAATTATTTAATACATAATGAGAACTCACATGACATCAGAATTTCTGTAGGAATGTCTATTAAAATAATTACTAACTTACTGGGAACATTTACTTAAGATAATTAATTAAATAATAAATAAAAAGGACAGATTAGTGTTATTCACACGTCCAAATATCAATTATAAAGTAGAATAATTCCCATAACCTGTGGAATTAGATTCTACCCGTGCTAAAGCACCAAAAACACGTGACAGGCTACCATTGGTTACCCTGCTAGCCTCAGTGTCTGTCCCTTTGAGCCCCTGTACCCCTCAGAAGGACAATATTGGGACTCCAAAAGCTATAAATAAGGAGCTCTTTTGAGGATATTGATACCCAGAGAACCAGCCATATTTACATTCAGACACCGTGCCAAGGTAATCAAATACTTATAAGAGATAGGTAAGTGATTTATGGCTTGTTCTGATCAATAATATGCGTCCTCAACCTCTTTTTATCAATTGAAACAGCCAAACAACCTTATAAACCCTGTATACAGGTTTAGCCCATCAGTACACGTCCCAAACAGATACCCTAAGGATTTAATAATATACAAGTGAGTTTTATTATCCTTTCTCTGTTGTGGCAGCTTGGTTACAAAGCCCTGCCACTCCACCGTATATTTTATATACATATTATCTTTGGGCAAAATATCCTTTAAAGTAAATAGCCCAAAGTAACCAGGACTACATGTTTTCATACTGAATTCCCTGAAGAGAGGTGTTGAAGATCCCCAATATAATTGTGGCCCCTCTATAAAAATATTTAGTAATCAATTTATCTATATTGATTTATAACAATAAACCATAACCAAACCAATTAACCTTGCAATAAGCTTTATCCAAATATTTTAAGGATTTTTGCTGCATCTATTAGATAATATATTTATTATTTATTCTATCACCTCTGGTAGCTAAAGGATAGGAAGGGTCTTGGCATCCAGGAGGCTGAAAGTGTTGAAGGACTTAATTGATAGTTCCATTAAGAAAGCTGTGGCAGAAGCTAGGGATTTGGGGAAAAAAACATTGGAAGCCCCAATTGCATCCTCATCTAGGTTTAAAATTCAGGAACAATATTTTTTAAAATTGGAATTGACTCACAGTGGTGCATCAAATTTCATGTGCCATTTAATCAATTTGGATTTATCAATTCTAATGTAACCATGGCCAAAGTAACTATGTAATTATGGGGTGCCAGAACCCATTTAACCTCCTGAAGAGAGATCCTTTCCTAGTAGGGAAGAAGTCAACTATTTTTCCCAAAAATGGGAATCCATGCATGAGTATGCTTTAGCAACATTCAAGCAAAGAGAGAGAGAGAGAGATATGTTGACCTAGAATGAAACAGACATGGAATATATTTGGGGCCATTATTCACCAAATGTAAAAGAAAAACTCAAACAGGGAAGTTGGGTGTCCATTCATGATCCTTGCAAGTTTCAAAGTAGAAGATCCCACATGGCTCCTATCCATTGTGAATGACCAAAACAATCATTAAAATTTGAAAACCCCTTGGTGCATCCTAAAATGAGGAGAATCCCTAGTCTGGACTTAGATAAACTGAAGGAATGAATGCAAGATGAGCTCAATAAAACTCAACTGAAAGAAAATTGAGCAAGATTGATGAGGGATAATATTCTGACAATAGAACAATCTATAACACTAAGACCAAGGTAAGAGAAGCAGAAAATGAGGAAAAAAATGTTATGGATGTGCTATTCAAAAACCTCGAAGATAATCAGTGGGTATCCAGGTCAAAATGCAGTGGAGAGGGTCACTTAGAGGCCCTGTTCTTGGCTCATCCTAGAGTCTATAAAAATTTGTAAAAAAATCTATGATATTTCACTGTTGGATTGTACTTATAAAGCAAATAGGTACAACAGCCAGCTATTGCACTTTGTAGGTATGACAGCCAACAGGAAAACATTGAAAAAGGCTTTTTTTTTAAAAAAAAAGAAATTTTTGAGTCTTTTGGGTTTGAGCTTTGAAAGAAGATAGATTTCAGCAAGAACAAGAAAAAGAAAGAAGAGGAGATGACAAAAGAAGTGAGACATCACCTTCAAAACAGGACTCAGCACAACAATAGGAGATGGTTAGCACAGGAGGCAGAGGTTGAGTTGAGTGAGACTGAAAGGGAAGGATGATGAGTAGAGCTGAAGAGTGAACAGGATTGAATATGAATAATAGAAGAATAAGAATTAGAATTATTCAGGAAACTATAGGGGAAGTAAGTTGGATAAATAGTACTCACTGGGCTCAGATTCACAGGATGCTAGTGGTAAAAGGTGGGATTTGTACAAGGGGAAGCATCCTGGGTTCTGAGCTGGTGGTGCTGGTTAAGTTTGGTTGAGATGGAGATGAAGTATCTAAACTGGGTGATGATGTCAGGATCCTGGATGCCAAGACCCTTGCCATCCTTGAGCTACCAGAGGTGATAGAATAAATAATAAATATATTATTCAATAAATGCAGCAAAAATACATAAAATATTTGGATAGAGCTATTGCAAGGTTGATTGGTTTGGTTGTGATTTAATCTTATTAATCAATATTAATAAATTGATTATTTAAATAACTCAATAGAGGGGCCACAATAATATTGGGTATCTTTAACACCTCTCTTCAGGGAATTCACTTTGAAAACACGTATACCTGGTTACTTTGAAAGCTTTAATTTATATTCTTAAAGGAGATACTTCCCAAAGATAATATATAAATAAAATATATGGTGGTTTGACAGGGCCTTTGAGCCAAGCTGCCACAACAGAAAAAGGATAATAAGACTCACTGGTATATTATTAAATCCTTTAGGTACCTGTTTAGGACATGCACTGATGGGTTAAACCTATTACTGGGGTTAAAAAGGTTGTTCAGAAGTTTAAATTGATAAAATGGGTTGGGGACGGATATTATCAATCAGACAAAAGCCATAAATCACTTACTTATCTCTTATAAGTATTTGATTACCTTGTCACGGTTTCTGGATGTAAATATAACTGCGTCTCTGGGTATCAATATCCTCAAAAGAGGTCTATATTTATAGCTTTTTGAGTCCCATTTCTGTCCTTCTGAGGGATACAGGGGCTCCAAGGGACGGGTGCTAAGGCTAGCAGGGTAGCCAGTGGTAGCCTGTCACGTGTTCTTGGTGCTGTAGTAAAGGTAAAATCTAATTCCACAGGGTATGGGAATTATTCTACTTTTTGATTGATGTTTAGATGTGTGAATAACACTAATCTTTTCACATGTTTATTATTTAATTAATTATCCTTAGTAAATATTCCCAGGATGTTTAAAATTTTCTTAGTATAAATTCCTAAAGGTAATCTGATTTCAGGTGGGTTTTCATTATGTATTAGCTGATTGGAGTAAAATCATGATATTGATTTTACTCTTTATTTTGAAAATTCTGTTGATCCATTCAAAATAATTCAATTAAAAATAAAAGTTAGAAGAATTCATGTGATATTTTTACATAATCAGTTTTCTTAGTATTTCACGGAAATACTGATATCTCAAAATTTTCACAATTTTATATTTAAATTATTTTGAGATATTTTACAAATAGTAGTTATCTTATTTTCGACATGTTTTGTTTTTTATTATATTTTATAAAAAATACGTAGCAAGTTTATTTAAGTATTTTTATATAATTTTATGTATTTTTAGATTATTTATTATCCACAGGGACATTTATTACATATTTAATATGTCCCTGTCTAGGTTGTAGCACCTTTACGTGGTACCTGGGCTTCTCAAGCCACCTGTCACTCTGTCAGCCCATAGTCCCGCGGCTGCGTACTTGTCAGATACCTGGGGCTGCATACACGGCTCGTCAGGGTACGCTGACAGGGTGGCAGTGCTGCTGCTCAGCCGCGTGTGGATGTGTTGGTTGCCGCGGCTGCGTGTGGGAATTGTGAAAAATCACATTTCCGCATGTAACTCCTCCAAATCAGAGAATTCTTTGATTCTGTCACAAAATTCATGGTGAAGCAAATGCGTGGGGTTTTATGTGAAATATTAAAATGGCAAAAATCCCAATGCCATGTTTCTTTACAATTCTTCATAATTTATTTCAAAATATAAGCAGTAGGAATTTGAGGTAGGTCTCAGTGAGTGACCCTACCTTAATTTTTATTTAGATTCAGAACTTGAAATAATATTTATAATATTATTTCTCCTTTAATAAGATTTTTATTTATTTTTTTTTGTTACTTATGCACATTACTCTGAAATAGTGGCAAGCTGACAGATGACCAGGCACTGCACCTTGCTCTTGAGAGTGTAGGAAAATTACCAGTGGGTGCCCCCAGAGATTATGAAGGGAAAAAAGAAAAGAAAAGGAAAGAGGGAAGGTGGAAGCCACCAATATCAAAACCCACCCTGGCTTTGGCCTTCCTTGCTTCAAGGCCCAATGTTGCTGCTCTTCAGCTGGTGTATAAGCAATAGTCTGGAGCCAGGCTTGGTTAGAAAATATGTGGGATTACCTTTGGATTCAACTCTCCTGATGGGGATTATGCCCCTCTCCACTTCTTCCCATAAAAAGTGATATAAAAGCTCCATGTATTTTGTCTTGAAGGAGGAATGGTTGGCTGAATTTGTGGAAAAAATGACACATTAATTTTTGTGTTCATGAATTGGAATGGGTATGGTTATTTCCTTTTTTAAGATTTCCTCCACAAGCAACTTTGAACACAGAACCTCCTTCATGGCTTCTCCCATGGCTTTGTATTACGCTTCAGTGGTGAAGAGAGTGACTGTGGGCTGGTTGAACCATTTCCAGCTGATGAAATTGCCATTCCACAGAGCCACAAAGCTGCTGATGGATTGTGTGGTAGATGGACAGGTGGCCCAGTCTGCATCAAAATAGTCACTGAGGTAGGTGACCATCAACTTCCTGGTGAAATTGAGACCCAAGGCTCTTATGTGCAGGAGATAGCTTAGGACCATAGTGCTGGTGATATAGTGGTGCTTGCCTGGGGCATTCATAAATTGTGATAGGTAGTTGACTGCAAAGGTGATTTCAAGTCAAGTGTTTCAGCTGATGTAGTTGAGCTCCCCACTAGATTCCTGTAGTACAACCCAGTTTCTGCAAAGCTCTTCTGTTCCTCTTCCAACACAGGGAGGAGCTTACCAAAAGGATGGAAGGGGGTTGAGCAGAGTTGGTGGGCACGTAGATTTTACTGGGAAACAAGGGAGGAAATGTAGGTTTCTTGACTAAGATGCACATGATTTGTTGCTTGAGTCACATTCATTCCCAGGAATAGTATGGCGGGGTCAAGGTCCTGGAATTTGAATTTGCTGCCAATGGAACTGATGAAGTTGGCAGGGTTTGGGAAGAAGATGGAAATGTTGTCCATGTGGATGTATAGGTAAGTCTCATTCTTCCAGAATAAACACAAATTGGCTTTGCGTTGAGTGTATCCCTCTTCATCCAGCCAGTCACTGGGTGTGTTGTACCAAAATTGAAAGGCCTTCTTGAGACCATAGAGAGCCTCTTCAGAAATAAAACTTTCCCTGGCTATACGGGAACATTTGGAGGAACTTTGACATGGATTTTTTCATTGACCAGAGCATTGAGAAAGGCAAACTTAACATCCAACTGATTGAACTTGTAGCCTTTCTGGATGGCATATGTGATTAGGAGTTGGATTGAGGATATTTCCCCGTGCGGGAAAGTACAATAGAATAGTTGACCCAAAACACTTGGTGAAATACTTGGAAACACTGCCTTCCCTTGAATTTGACTATTCTGTTGTTCTCATCTTGCTTTGTTTGAAACAAAAAAATTCATTTCAGAGCCTTGATGCCTTTCTGAGGTTTTAATTCCTGCCAGACCCCTTATGTTAGTAGATTTACAATCTCCTTTTTTATAGCAAAAATCCAAGAAACTTTTTAGGGGCTTGCTAGCGCCTTCTGCAGGGTTTTGGTATCCTGGTACTGTATGTCTTCATAGTTAGTTTGAGGTTTCTTGCAAGGGTTTTTTAAACCATAAGTTAGGATTTTCTGCTCAGAGAGCACGCTGTAGTCAGGGGAAGTGAGTGATTCAATAAATTGATCTTCTGCAGTGATGGAGTTATCAAATGAAGAGGAGGGAGGATGATTTGTTCAAGGGGCTTGAGCTGTCAGCTTGCAACTATTGCAGAGCAAGCTGCAAAAGTCACAAAAATAACAGAAAAATAATAATAAGACAATTAACCTAGGAAGGGGCAGGAAACCCATAAATTTTTCTGTGATTAATTCATGCCATTTTCAAACCGTGAAAATTTGAACTGCTGAATTGGCCTTTCAGCTTTATCAATACTCTTTTCCAATGAAATCGTTGGCAAAGACTCTGTATATTGATGTGTAACTGGGTTATATATAACTTAAATCAAGCATTAATCTTTTAACTCTGGACCGCATGTGCTTTAATTGACACACTGATGAACTTTCCAAAGCTTGAGTTAACTTTGAACAATTCAAAGTGCATAAGTTTACCAAAAGTGATTTTTAATAACACAAAGCAAATCACAATTAACTGGACTTTTGGACATGATTGAGAATAGATCTCCAATAGTAAAGATTTTTTTGTAAATGGTTTGAAAGTGAAGAGAAGAGGATACAGAGGATGAAAAACAACCAAGGATGAAGCTATTTATATTTTTGGAAATCCTTAAAGCTACATTTCTTTCATTGAAGATCAAGTATAAAGAAATGCCATACTTGGTGATTGGAGCCAATCTGAAATGAATGGTTTATGAAAAACTAATACCAAATATTCAAATAAACATTTTTCAAGACCCAATGCTGATTTTTCTCAATGGAAATGAACACAAGTGAATTGGTGGCTATTTCTCCTGATTCCTGGGAAGGTTAACCTAATCATTTTGGCTTTTGTTTGTAAATTTGTGCAAAGTCATACCATTATGAAACAAATCAATACAAATTCAAGGGCACTCATAAACATCCACGTGCAAAATTCAAAAATTGAAATATCATGCTTGTTCTACATATCAATTATTACTTCAAATCTAATCCATGTGATTTATATTGTGAAGAATCTTGCAGCAAAAACTGCACTGCATTTTTTGTAACAAATTGGGTAAAAGCATAACAAAGTTGCTGGGAGTTGAACCAAAATTGACCCATTGCATGTGGGTTCCTATAACTGTTGAGCTAGACTGCTTAGTGCAAGGTTTACATCACAACATTTTTGGCGTGTTCTTTTCAATGCCTAAGAGTATCTACCACTTTCTTGAAAAATCTGACAAGTTTTTGAGGCATGAAAGGTTGGATAACTGTCAAAGCTTGATTTTGCTTCCTTTTTGCAATAAATCAGGCCCAAAAAACAGTTATCCAGCTGTTAGGGAGCAGGATCAAGGGTTGTTGCTTCCATCAATCCCTGCTCAATAACAGTTTGGACTGCCCTAAACATGGCAAAAAAATCATTTTGAGTTCAAAAAGAGTAGAACAAAAATCAAAAAAATTTAGAAAAATTTACGTCAATCCCTATTGAGCAGACAATGGTGGATTGATGGGATAAATCCTCAATAAGTCCATTTCTCAAGGGGGATTATCAAGACAGTGATACATTCTCCAAAGATTCATTTAAATTTTGTTGCTTTCAAATTCAATTCCGTAGTGTTGTGATGTACACCTTGCTCCAAGAAGTTGTACCTCAATGTTTAGTGCAAACCACCTGCAATTTTTCAATGTGGGTGGGATTCCCACTGACTGAATTAGCATTTTCTCCATCATTAAAGATAAAATACAATATGAAAACACAATACCCCATTTATTTTATCATTGAAGATTTTAAATTATTCCCACAATTTCTGATCAAAGTTTCTGAGCAGAATGAAAATTGGCATTTTATACACAAACCCCAATGAAAATATGGAGAGAAAGTTCCAGTTTCTTTGGAAAAAGGTGTCATGAAGGATAACATATTTTTAAGCAATGGAAGCAGATGTAAAACCCAGTTGAAAGGCTGGAAAAACCATGGTGAAAAATGTGATAAGGACTTGGCAATTTCAAAAAAAATAAATGTGAAATGAACTGAAAAATATCAGTTGTTTTATTAATGCTGAATTAACCAAAATGCAACTTGCTATTGAATAAAATGTTGATCGCAGAAATTTGAGCTGGGATATCAAAATACACAATTTTTTATTGCAAATTTTTATTTGGTGGGGAATTTCAAGTGATTTCCAGTTGAATTGACATGAAAATCCAATTGAGTTCAGGTTTTTTCATTGGGGAATTAAAAGTGAAATTCATTTCCCACCATGGTAAATACAATTTGAATCATATTTTCTTTTTGATGTAAAATGAGTTGAACTCAAGAATATTCATTGGTGAATAGAACTTCCCTCTGAAGGGACTAAATGGGCCAGGAAATGTGACTGGATGGTGACATGAAGTCACTGGCCAGCCAGAGACCCCAATTTGGCCCTGGTGAATCCCATGCCATGGCACTCTCAATCCTGATATGAGAAAAAATATGTTGTAATGAGCCAAATCTCTGTTGCCCCAATTATTTATACCTGTGACCCTTTCACCTTTTTTGTTATATTATCTGGTTCTTCCTGGATAAATTGGTGCCTGCTTCCAAAAATTGGGTTGTAAAACTTCAAGTGATTATTCTGGAAGCTCAACGTGATTTAACTGAACAAACCCTTGCAGAATTTCATAAGCTAAATAGGAAAACTAAATGGATGTATCTGTGGGTAAATGTGAAAAATTGATATAAATTTGGAATTTAATTTAGTGTCATCATCCTTCTAGCTTCAATAGGCTCACTGTTTTTTGGCCATTAATTACCCTAAATCAAAAAAATTCATACAGAAAGTGGTAAAAACCATTTCCACTATTGTTATGAGTTGAAAAACCATTTGTCCCCCCCCCAAAATATTTATTAGGATTTTTCATAAATTTTCCAGATATTCTAGGGCCTTGTGCTTTTATTTGAATTTTCTGAAAGCCATCAAGGAGAAATTTGGACTTGTAAAAACCTTTAAAATAAACATAAATCAGCATGGCTTATTCAAATGGTTTCAAAAAACCATAGATTTGCAGCTTTTTTTGGTTGTAAAAATTTTTTACTGGGCATAGGGGATTCCAAATGAATGAGATGATGTGAATGAATGAAATTTCCAGAGAAAAATAGTTTTGGATGACATATCAAAACAATTTGCACCCAAAATCATCATTCATTTCCTAATCAAGAGCTCACAAAAATCCCAGGGGAGTTTGAGTCATGGCATAGAGAACTAATGAACCTCTCAAAAGGTGCAAGTGCAGTGGATGAATTCAAATGTTTTGAATCTCTGCAAGTTCCTGCAAAGTATTTTCTCCTGCTCAAGTTGTGGATTTCTGAAAGTGTTTATGACCTGCCTGGTTTGGAAATATAAATAAGTTAACTTAATCTGGTTTGGATTGACTATTTCTTTGGAGCCATTCTCAAATGATAAGCATGAAAAGATCTTTGGTGTTGTGGTGAGAGACAGTCCAGTTTGACATTCTCAGCAGCTTCTGATGGAGTAACATTGCTATCATCCAGTGCTGTACCTAGGAAATTCTGACAATACCAAGCAGGATCCAATGCCACCATAGCAAAATTTTCCATTTCAAGGTTGACCTCTTTGTCTTCCTTTTCACTTTCCTCGGATTTCTTCCTCTTCTTGACCTCCTTGCAATCCTTTTCATAGTGCCCCTTCTTCTGACAATTATAACAAAATACCTTTGATAAATCACTTTTGGGCTTTGCCTTCTTCCCAAATTTTCCTGTCTTGCCCACCAGAGCAGTTCCTGTGCCGTCCTTCATGTTAAATTGAAGATCATCCTTTTCAATCCTTCTAAGCAAATCCTCTTCTCCAGGAAGGGGATCCAATCAAGATATAATACTAACTAAGGACTCATATTCTTTTGGTAGCTTTTGAAGAATTAAGAGTGAAAAACACTCAGGATCCATGTTTAGCCCAGGTGACTTCAACTTAGCAATACTTGATCTCTCCTCCCCCAAAAAGTGTTTGCAGTTTTCAAATTTGAACTTGAACAACTTTTTGAAGGAAATCCCCTTCTGATGGACAGAGTTACAAGAATACTTGGCTTTGAGCATTTTTCATACAATGCTACCCATCCTCTTCTGTTCCTCATTTAAAGTCTGAGTAACCCATGCCACAAAAATTTCATCCAAATGCTCAAGAATGAGATGATAAGACTTCTTTTCTACCTCTGAACTAATCAAAGTATGATCTGAATCCATAATCTTTCTACAAAAAATTTTTTGTAACTCACTGGTCATAAAGACAGACCAATCACTATAGTTTTGACAATTCAAAACAATCCTGGTGAAGATGGACTCTGGGATATAGGACATCTTCTTGGAAAACTTGTGGTCTTTGAGGTTTTCCAGAGCAAGGTATAAGGGTCTATTCTGCTTGGAAGTATGATGGTACGGATAATGTGTGAGAATTATTGGCCCACAAGCTTAGTCAAAGAGCAGTACTTAAAGCAAAAGAAATGCTGAGACAATAATTTCTCATGATTGATCCTAAATATGAGGCAGAGGCAATGGCACAGTGGTGAATGTGAATGAATTGGATGGAAAAAAGCGTGGAGAAGAGCTCCTTAAATACAAAAGATTTTGCTCATGTGGAGCTCATGTAATGACAAGCAAAAGGGAAAAATTACGCCCTAAATGGGCTCTACAGGCTCTACAAGCCTTGCTACTTGGTTTAAGCTTAATCAGCCCACTTGGCATTGGTCCCTGAATACTTATTACCAGCCTGTATTGGTTGAGTTTGGTGTTTCCACCCTTACTGGGCTGAACAAGCCCTTGTTTCTGTTCATACCCTGGCTAGTTGTTCCTTAAAACCAGCCTGGTTACCTCTGTGACCTCACTATCTGGGCTGGTTGCCTCATTCAACCAGCCGCTGGCCCCTGAAATGGACCAGGTGGAACTCCAAACTCAGCTGGGTCCGTTCTCAAGCTCACAAGGAATGGGTGGTTAAATCCCCCGCTGGTTGCCTAGGATGCAATTTTCCCAGGCAGACCATTGAAAAAAGGATGTGTTGGAGGGGGATCAGGTTGCCCCAGGCCTTGGAACCTCCCCCTTGGTAACGGGGGGGGGGGGGGGGGGGGGGGGGGGGGGGGGGGGGGGGGGGGGGGGGGGAGAGCGCCCCGCTTGCCGGTGGGAGGGTGGTCCAATCCCCCCACCGCTTTTTTCCTTCCACCACCAACAGGTGGGAGGTTGATGAGGTCCCCCCCACCCTGGCCAGATGCCCCATGGGACCAGTTGCTGGCTGGTTCTTGATGAGGGGGAGGACCAGCCATCCTCCCTCCCCCTCACAACCAAGCAAGGTGAGGGAGGGAGGAAGGGGCCGCCAGCCACGGCAGCGGCCGCAACCAGCCAGGTGGCGTGACTGGGGCCACAGCCTGCAACACAGCGGGTGGGAGGACTCCAAACGGAGGTCCCCTGCCCCGGACAGGCCTTTGGGCTCCACAATGGGCCCATGCAGGAAACAAGTGGCCCCAAGCGGGCCACAACATGAGCAGCAGCCTGCAATGGGCCGCCAAGCAGGCCAGCCCTTCTGGCCAAGTGTGCCAAAATAAACCTTGTTCCCAGTTAGGCCCAAATAAACCCATCTTGCTGAGGTGGTCCATCCACCCTGGCGGGCCCGTTAAGCCCATGTCCCAAAAGGTCTGGAAAACATGTTTTGGCACCCAAATGTCAAAACCTAATAAGATCCCCATAGGCCCACATGGCCCACGTGATGTCTAATGAGCCATAGAGGCCCATTTGTGCATCCCATGTGGATTACACACTAAAATGCACATAACATGAGTGCATCCATATTTTAACAATATATATTGTTAAAATCTTGATCAATATACCTATTGCCCAAATCAAATTGTAAATTGAGCAATGGCATGACTCTTTATGAATCTTGTAATCAGGAAGATGCACAGACACCGAAAAATGTGAAACATTTCCTGTATGTTTTATTCTGAAAATATGAAGTAAAAAAAATACAAGAATACAGGGTTTATTGAAATATTCCAATTATCAAATTATGGAAAATAGTTCCAGTTATTCTTTTGTAGCTGGAAAACAGTGATATAACCATTTGAAAAAAAATTTATTTATAAAAAAATATTTAAAAACACCTTTTGTGCAGTGAATTCAAAATCATTGTTATAAATCAATTTTAACAGGAATGCACATAAATTCAAAACTTATTCCTTACTGTAACCATTATTTTGAGAGAAAAAGCAAATTTTGGTTTTCATCCAATATCTCCCTCAAAGTTGAAATTATCATTTTGAACCTATTCAGAACAGGAATTGACAAGGGAAAATTATTTAGAAAACTTCAATTATAAAACATGGAAAGCCATTGCCTCACTTTTTTTTAATAATCACAAATTCTACCAAGATAGTCCCAAATTACCATTTTGAAATTCTCAAAAAAATCTCATTCAAATCAGAAAATATGAGCTGGATCTGTCCATCTCATATTATCCTCATGAATACAATGTTGGGGATATTTCTTTTGGCTTGGATCATAAACCCCACCAAACACAAAATAATGGCATGACCCATGCCAAGTGATTTTTTTTTAATGACCCACATTCAAAATATTGTGTGTTTTTGGCCTTCCCATAAGGCAAAAACCCCCAGGAACTTGCCCTGGGCTCCCCATGGAAATGGTACTCATGGGCCCCAAGGGCTCAAGGCCCTAAAATTGGATCTGGAGCCAAATCATTGTTTTCTTTGGTCATTTTTTTTTCTCCTGAGAAAAGCAAGCGCTTTACTAGCAAAAAGTTTGCCAAAAAAAACCCTGTCACAGTCTTGCAGCTTTCCAGGGTCCTGGGATAGGTCTGTGCACCTTGATGGGCCCTGGCCCCCCTGCCCATTGCTGGAAAATGCCAGCAACCGTCAGAAAGTTTGCAATTGCATATGCAAGCCATTGCAAACTTGCTGATTCTTTATCTGGCACAAGACTTGCTTGTTTTTTTGCAAGCAAAAAAAATTGAGTTATTTCAAATTTAAAAGTGTTTCAGTGGCCCCTGCAGACAATTCTAGAAGCAAGAAAACTCCAGCATCTCCAAAGGACTCCAGCAGGTCCATCATGGAAGTTTCCATCCAACCTTTCAATTTTTGAACATGCTGAACAGTAAGAATGATTTTTTTTGTGCTCTAATGGTTTCCTGAAATCTTTCAATCACCTCTCAAGATTCCAATCATCAAACCATCCTCCAATTAACCTCATCATCAAAAACAAAAACTCCATCCAACTCCTCCTATTACCCATTGACTGTCAAGGGTAAGAACTCATGCACCTATTTCAATCTCTTGAATCCTTCATCTTTATCAATCCAAACTCACTTCACTATTTATCTCCCTCACAATTCTTTTTTATTCTTCTTCCAATCATAGCTTCTGTCTTCACCAAATCAACTCAACTTTGATTGTCACATATCAGCATCAAATCATCCATCCTTGTATTCATCTTTACATTAAGCAGAAATGAAGAAATCAACCTATCATCAACTGATCCTTAATTCATTCCTCCTTGTCCTTGAACCCCTTTTTGAATCATGAATCAATTTTTCATCATCATGTGTAATAGTTAACCATTGATTAAGTCAACTCCAATGAATTCACCCAATCTAAAGCCCACATGTTGCCATTTAAAATCAATAATGAGGATGTGTCTTTGAAAGTGGTCAAACCTAGCAACATTTATGCATTTCAATCATTATAAAGGGTTTCTTATTATTGAATTTAAAATTTTTCTTTTATCTCAATCCTTTTCACTTGTATTCCTGTTGGCTCTTTTGAGACAAAGTTTTTAGTGAGGATGCGCCCTTGAATCTAAAACATTATTAGGAATAAAGCCAAGTTTTTTTGGTTCTTAGGCCACCACCACAAGCCTTAATTCCATCCATCCTATCATCATACAGAGCACAAAAAAAGAATTGTAAATCTGAGCCTGATTATTGTAAGAAGGAGTGTGTATCCAAGCAAATCTGCTTCATCACCCTAAAGAACGGTCCAAGTCCATGCCAAGTAGTGGTACCAAATGTAGGACTCCCAGTAAATCTTACAAGTGATTTTCAACAGAAAGTACCAAGCCTATGTGGTACTCAAGTACCATTCATTGTAGCAAGAACCATACACATTTCTAGCAAATAAATTTTCTGAGATAGTAAAATATCTATATGTGATTGCAAAAATTGACAGAACCTGAACAAAATCAATAGAAACAATAAAACTGGATGTATGTTTGGAATTTGCTTCTGTCAGGGAACTTACCAAGGATATTCTGCAGGTAATTGGGAATCAATAAAAAATTTATAATCATGTCTTTTTTCACTTATTTCAATCAAAATATATTTCAAAATAGGAATATATGCAAGGAGAAAGGATATGAAACCAGAAAAAACAGCAAATGATGATCTGCTGTGGTCCAAGATTCAGTTCATAACCAACTAATCTTCAGTAGAATCCAAGTTTTATCCAAAAATTCTCATGTGAAGAACAAGGAAGTATTAGAAGAGTTCAAAATTCCAAAACTAGACATCTCCAGAGTGTAATGACCAAAGGGATTCTTTTCTCCATGCTTTTAATGTAATTGTCACTTTTGATGACTTTTCCAATGTTCCTCATACAGACTAGGATGACTGGAATGTTTCTACTTATGGCTTATCCTCTTATTTTGAAAAAACTACTGGAACCCCAAACACTCCTCCATCCAAAGAAAAAGGGCATGGTCTCTCCTTCTCAACTATTGGTTTCATAGTTAATTATGCAAAAGCTGGGGGAATTATGGAAATTTTATGGAAAACTTCTGTTTTTCCTCATCAAAGTACTTTTCATCCACCCAGCCTTCAAAAAACTGAAGATAATATTCATTGTTGTTTCACCTTCCAAGTAAAAAAAAGAAAATAAAAAAGGGCTTCTCTTAAACTTCAAAATTCTTCCCCTTCCCAAATTGTAAATAGAGTTAATGGAAAGAAAGCCAGATATTTTTAAAAATGTGCTTCAATGTATATAATTCAAACATAATATGTTTGCGCCAAAATTATTACCAGTTGTTTCATGAAATGATGTTAAAGTGTGCATGAGTTGTACAACATTTGCAGTGGTTGGAATTTAAGATGGGATGACTTTGGATTGATGGACAATGTGGTTACCAATTTGGTACACCTCAGAAAAAAGAGGTATGGGAAGTGCTCTACAGGGCCACCAAATCCCCATATCACCTGTTTGACTCCTCCTTGCCCCGCTTTCCCCTGTGGTGACCAATTTGGGACAACTCATCTAAAGGGTAATATTTTTTTTTTAAAAAAAAGAAAAAATATATATATATATGCATGAAAATTTTGTTGCTGCATGGAAAACTTTTAATTTTACCTTTCTTCAACTTA
>CM062625.1:10821243-10881264 GCA_025617555.3 Puccinia polysora | reverse complement strand
AACAGGAAAACATTGAAAAAGGCTTTTTTTTTAAAAAAAAAGAAATTTTTGAGTCTTTTGGGTTTGAGCTTTGAAAGAAGATAGATTTCAGCAAGAACAAGAAAAAGAAAGAAGAGGAGATGACAAAAGAAGTGAGACATCACCTTCAAAACAGGACTCAGCACAACAATAGGAGATGGTTAGCACAGGAGGCAGAGGTTGAGTTGAGTGAGACTGAAAGGGAAGGATGATGAGTAGAGCTGAAGAGTGAACAGGATTGAATATGAATAATAGAAGAATAAGAATTAGAATTATTCAGGAAACTATAGGGGAAGTAAGTTGGATAAATAGTACTCACTGGGCTCAGATTCACAGGATGCTAGTGGTAAAAGGTGGGATTTGTACAAGGGGAAGCATCCTGGGTTCTGAGCTGGTGGTGCTGGTTAAGTTTGGTTGAGATGGAGATGAAGTATCTAAACTGGGTGATGATGTCAGGATCCTGGATGCCAAGACCCTTGCCATCCTTGAGCTACCAGAGGTGATAGAATAAATAATAAATATATTATTCAATAAATGCAGCAAAAATACATAAAATATTTGGATAGAGCTATTGCAAGGTTGATTGGTTTGGTTGTGATTTAATCTTATTAATCAATATTAATAAATTGATTATTTAAATAACTCAATAGAGGGGCCACAATAATATTGGGTATCTTTAACACCTCTCTTCAGGGAATTCACTTTGAAAACACGTATACCTGGTTACTTTGAAAGCTTTAATTTATATTCTTAAAGGAGATACTTCCCAAAGATAATATATAAATAAAATATATGGTGGTTTGACAGGGCCTTTGAGCCAAGCTGCCACAACAGAAAAAGGATAATAAGACTCACTGGTATATTATTAAATCCTTTAGGTACCTGTTTAGGACATGCACTGATGGGTTAAACCTATTACTGGGGTTAAAAAGGTTGTTCAGAAGTTTAAATTGATAAAATGGGTTGGGGACGGATATTATCAATCAGACAAAAGCCATAAATCACTTACTTATCTCTTATAAGTATTTGATTACCTTGTCACGGTTTCTGGATGTAAATATAACTGCGTCTCTGGGTATCAATATCCTCAAAAGAGGTCTATATTTATAGCTTTTTGAGTCCCATTTCTGTCCTTCTGAGGGATACAGGGGCTCCAAGGGACGGGTGCTAAGGCTAGCAGGGTAGCCAGTGGTAGCCTGTCACGTGTTCTTGGTGCTGTAGTAAAGGTAAAATCTAATTCCACAGGGTATGGGAATTATTCTACTTTTTGATTGATGTTTAGATGTGTGAATAACACTAATCTTTTCACATGTTTATTATTTAATTAATTATCCTTAGTAAATATTCCCAGGATGTTTAAAATTTTCTTAGTATAAATTCCTAAAGGTAATCTGATTTCAGGTGGGTTTTCATTATGTATTAGCTGATTGGAGTAAAATCATGATATTGATTTTACTCTTTATTTTGAAAATTCTGTTGATCCATTCAAAATAATTCAATTAAAAATAAAAGTTAGAAGAATTCATGTGATATTTTTACATAATCAGTTTTCTTAGTATTTCACGGAAATACTGATATCTCAAAATTTTCACAATTTTATATTTAAATTATTTTGAGATATTTTACAAATAGTAGTTATCTTATTTTCGACATGTTTTGTTTTTTTATTATTTTATAAAAAATACGTAGCAAGTTTATTTAAGTATTTTTATATAATTTTATGTATTTTTAGATTATTTATTATCCACAGGGACATTTATTACATATTTAATATGTCCCTGTCTAGGTTGTAGCACCTTTACGTGGTACCTGGGCTTCTCAAGCCACCTGTCACTCTGTCAGCCCATAGTCCCGCGGCTGCGTACTTGTCAGATACCTGGGGCTGCATACACGGCTCGTCAGGGTACGCTGACAGGGTGGCAGTGCTGCTGCTCAGCCGCGTTGTGGATGTGTTGGTTGCCGCGGCTGCGTGTGGGAATTGTGAAAAATCACATTTCCGCATGTAACTCCCTCCAAATCAGAGAATTCTTTGATTCTGTCACAAAATTCATGGTGAAGCAAATGCGTGGGGTTTTTATGTGAAATATTAAAATGGCAAAAATCCCAATGCCATGTTTCTTTACAATTCTTCATAATTTATTTCAAATATAAGCAGTAGGAATTTGAGGTAGGTCTCAGTGAGTGACCCTACCTTAATTTTTATTTAGATTCAGAACTTGAAATAATATTTATAATATTATTTCTCCTTTAATAAGATTTTTATTTATTTTTTTTTGTTACTTATGCACATTACTCTGAAATAGTGGCAAGCTGACAGATGACCAGGCACTGCACCTTGCTCTTGAGAGTGTAGGAAAATTACCAGTGGGTGCCCCCAGAGATTATGAAGGGAAAAAAGAAAAGAAAAGGAAAGAGGGAAGGTGGAAGCCACCAATATCAAAACCCACCCTGGCTTTGGCCTTCCTTGCTTCAAGGCCCAATGTTGCTGCTCTTCAGCTGGTGTATAAGCAATAGTCTGGAGCCAGGCTTGGTTAGAAAATATGTGGGATTACCTTTGGATTCAACTCTCCTGATGGGGATTATGCCCCTCTCCACTTCTTCCCATAAAAAGTGATATAAAAGCTCCATGTATTTTGTCTTGAAGGAGGAATGGTTGGCTGAATTTGTGGAAAAAATGACACATTAATTTTTGTGTTCATGAATTGGAATGGGTATGGTTATTTCCTTTTTTAAGATTTCCTCCACAAGCAACTTTGAACACAGAACCTCCTTCATGGCTTCTCCCATGGCTTTGTATTACGCTTCAGTGGTGAAGAGAGTGACTGTGGGCTGGTTGAACCATTTCCAGCTGATGAAATTGCCATTCCACAGAGCCACAAAGCTGCTGAAGGATTGTGTGGTAGATGGACAGGTGGCCCAGTCTGCATCAAAATAGTCACTGAGGTAGGTGACCATCAACTTCCTGGTGAAATTGAGACCCAAGGCTCTTATGTGCAGGAGATAGCTTAGGACCATAGTGCTGGTGATATAGTGGTGCTTGCCTGGGGCATTCATAAATTGTGATAGGTAGTTGACTGCAAAGGTGATTTCAAGTCAAGTGTTTCAGCTGATGTAGTTGAGCTCCCCACTAGATTCCTGTAGTACAACCCAGTTTCTGCAAAGCTCTTCTGTTCCTCTTCCAACACAGGGAGGAGCTTACCAAAAGGATGGAAGGGGGTTGAGCAGAGTTGGTGGGCACGTAGATTTTACTGGGAAACAAGGGAGGAAATGTAGGTTTCTTGACTAAGATGCACATGATTTGTTGCTTGAGTCACATTCATTCCCAGGAATAGTATGGCGGGGTCAAGGTCCTGGAATTTGAATTTGCTGCCAATGGAACTGATGAAGTTGGCAGGGTTTGGGAAGAAGATGGAAATGTTGTCCATGTGGATGTATAGGTAAGTCTCATTCTTCCAGAATAAACACAAATTGGCTTTGCGTTGAGTGTATCCCTCTTCATCCAGCCAGTCACTGGGTGTGTTGTACCAAAATTGAAAGGCCTTCTTGAGACCATAGAGAGCCTCTTCAGAAATAAAACTTTCCCTGGCTATACGGGAACATTTGGAGGAACTTTGACATGGATTTTTTCATTGACCAGAGCATTGAGAAAGGCAAACTTAACATCCAACTGATTGAACTTGTAGCCTTTCTGGATGGCATATGTGATTAGGAGTTGGATTGAGGATATTTCCCCGTGCGGGAAAGTACAATAGAATAGTTGACCCAAAACACTTGGTGAAATACTTGGAAACACTGCCTTCCCTTGAATTTGACTATTCTGTTGTTCTCATCTTGCTTTGTTTGAAACAAAAAAATTCATTTCAGAGCCTTGATGCCTTTCTGAGGTTTTAATTCCTGCCAGACCCCTTATGTTAGTAGATTTACAATCTCCTTTTTTATAGCAAAAATCCAAGAAACTTTTTAGGGGCTTGCTAGCGCCTTCTGCAGGGTTTTGGTATCCTGGTACTGTATGTCTTCATAGTTAGTTTGAGGTTTCTTGCAAGGGTTTTTTAAACCATAAGTTAGGATTTTCTGCTCAGAGAGCACGCTGTAGTCAGGGGAAGTGAGTGATTCAATAAATTGATCTTCTGCAGTGATGGAGTTATCAAATGAAGAGGAGGGAGGATGATTTGTTCAAGGGGCTTGAGCTGTCAGCTTGCAACTATTGCAGAGCAAGCTGCAAAAGTCACAAAAATAACAGAAAAATAATAATAAGACAATTAACCTAGGAAGGGGCAGGAAACCCATAAATTTTTCTGTGATTAATTCATGCCATTTTCAAACCGTGAAAATTTGAACTGCTGAATTGGCCTTTCAGCTTTATCAATACTCTTTTCCAATGAAATCGTTGGCAAAGACTCTGTATATTGATGTGTAACTGGGTTATATATAACTTAAATCAAGCATTAATCTTTTAACTCTGGACCGCATGTGCTTTAATTGACACACTGATGAACTTTCCAAAGCTTGAGTTAACTTTGAACAATTCAAAGTGCATAAGTTTACCAAAAGTGATTTTTAATAACACAAAGCAAATCACAATTAACTGGACTTTTGGACATGATTGAGAATAGATCTCCAATAGTAAAGATTTTTTTGTAAATGGTTTGAAAGTGAAGAGAAGAGGATACAGAGGATGAAAAACAACCAAGGATGAAGCTATTTATATTTTTGGAAATCCTTAAAGCTACATTTCTTTCATTGAAGATCAAGTATAAAAGAAATGCCATACTTGGTGATTGGAGCCAATCTGAAATGAATGGTTTATGAAAAACTAATACCAAATATTCAAATAAACATTTTTCAAGACCCAATGCTGATTTTTCTCAATGGAAATGAACACAAGTGAATTGGTGGCTATTTCTCCTGATTCCTGGGAAGGTTAACCTAATCATTTTGGCTTTTGTTTGTAAATTTGTGCAAAGTCATACCATTATGAAACAAATCAATACAAATTCAAGGGCACTCATAAACATCCACGTGCAAAATTCAAAAATTGAAATATCATGCTTGTTCTACATATCAATTATTACTTCAAATCTAATCCATGTGATTTATATTGTGAAGAATCTTGCAGCAAAAACTGCACTGCATTTTTTTGTAACAAATTGGGTAAAAAGCATAACAAAGTTGCTGGGAGTTGAACCAAAATTGACCCATTGCATGTGGGTTCCTATAACTGTTTGAGCTAGACTGCTTAGTGCAAGGTTTACATCACAACATTTTTGGCGTGTTTCTTTTCAATGCCTAAGAGTATCTACCACTTTCTTGAAAAATCTGACAAGTTTTTGAGGCATGAAAGGTTGGATAACTGTCAAAGCTTGATTTTGCTTCCTTTTTGCAATAAATCAGGCCCAAAAAACAGTTATCCAGCTGTTAGGGAGCAGGATCAAGGGTTGTTGCTTCCATCAATCCCTGCTCAATAACAGTTTGGACTGCCCTAAACATGGCAAAAAAATCATTTTGAGTTCAAAAAGAGTAGAACAAAAATCAAAAAAATTTAGAAAAATTTACGTCAATCCCTATTGAGCAGACAATGGTGGATTGATGGGATAAATCCTCAATAAGTCCATTTCTCAAGGGGGATTATCAAGACAGTGATACATTCTCCAAAGATTCATTTAAATTTTGTTGCTTTCAAATTCAATTCCGTAGTGTTGTGATGTACACCTTGCTCCAAGAAGTTGTACCTCAATGTTTAGTGCAAACCACCTGCAATTTTTCAATGTGGGTGGGATTCCCACTGACTGAATTAGCATTTTCTCCATCATTAAAGATAAAATACAATATGAAAACACAATACCCCATTTATTTTATCATTGAAGATTTTAAATTATTCCCACAATTTCTGATCAAAGTTTCTGAGCAGAATGAAAATTGGCATTTTATACACAAACCCCAATGAAAATATGGAGAGAAAGTTCCAGTTTCTTTGGAAAAAGGTGTCATGAAGGATAACATATTTTTAAGCAATGGAAGCAGATGTAAAACCCAGTTGAAAGGCTGGAAAAACCATGGTGAAAAATGTGATAAGGACTTGGCAATTTCAAAAAAAATAAATGTGAAATGAACTGAAAAATATCAGTTGTTTTATTAATGCTGAATTAACCAAAATGCAACTTGCTATTGAATAAAATGTTGATCGCAGAAATTTGAGCTGGGATATCAAAATACACAATTTTTTATTGCAAATTTTTATTTGGTGGGGAATTTCAAGTGATTTCCAGTTGAATTGACATGAAAATCCAATTGAGTTCAGGTTTTTTCATTGGGGAATTAAAAGTGAAATTCATTTCCCACCATGGTAAATACAATTTGAATCATATTTTCTTTTTGATGTAAAATGAGTTGAACTCAAGAATATTCATTGGTGAATAGAACTTCCCTCTGAAGGGACTAAATGGGCCAGGAAATGTGACTGGATGGTGACATGAAGTCACTGGCCAGCCAGAGACCCCAATTTGGCCCTGGTGAATCCCATGCCATGGCACTCTCAATCCTGATATGAGAAAAAATATGTTGTAATGAGCCAAATCTCTGTTGCCCCAATTATTTATACCTGTGACCCTTTCACCTTTTTTGTTATATTATCTGGTTCTTCCTGGATAAATTGGTGCCTGCTTCCAAAAATTGGGTTGTAAAACTTCAAGTGATTATTCTGGAAGCTCAACGTGATTTAACTGAACAAACCCTTGCAGAATTTCATAAGCTAAATAGGAAAACTAAATGGATGTATCTGTGGGTAAATGTGAAAAATTGATATAAATTTGGAATTTAATTTAGTGTCATCATCCTTCTAGCTTCAATAGGCTCACTGTTTTTTGGCCATTAATTACCCTAAATCAAAAAAATTCATACAGAAAGTGGTAAAAACCATTTCCACTATTGTTATGAGTTGAAAAACCATTTGTCCCCCCCCCCAAAATATTTATTAGGATTTTTCATAAATTTTCCAGATATTCTAGGGCCTTGTGCTTTTATTTGAATTTTCTGAAAGCCATCAAGGAGAAATTTGGACTTGTAAAAACCTTTAAAATAAACATAAATCAGCATGGCTTATTCAAATGGTTTCAAAAAACCATAGATTTGCAGCTTTTTTTGGTTGTAAAAATTTTTTACTGGGCATAGGGGATTCCAAATGAATGAGATGATGTGAATGAATGAAATTTCCAGAGAAAAATAGTTTTGGATGACATATCAAAACAATTTGCACCCAAAATCATCATTCATTTCCTAATCAAGAGCTCACAAAAATCCCAGGGGAGTTTGAGTCATGGCATAGAGAACTAATGAACCTCTCAAAAGGTGCAAGTGCAGTGGATGAATTCAAATGTTTTGAATCTCTGCAAGTTCCTGCAAAGTATTTTCTCCTGCTCAAGTTGTGGATTTCTGAAAGTGTTTATGACCTGCCTGGTTTGGAAATATAAATAAGTTAACTTAATCTGGTTTGGATTGACTATTTCTTTGGAGCCATTCTCAAATGATAAGCATGAAAAGATCTTTGGTGTTGTGGTGAGAGACAGTCCAGTTTGACATTCTCAGCAGCTTCTGATGGAGTAACATTGCTATCATCCAGTGCTGTACCTAGGAAATTCTGACAATACCAAGCAGGATCCAATGCCACCATAGCAAAATTTTCCATTTCAAGGTTGACCTCTTTGTCTTCCTTTTCACTTTCCTCGGATTTCTTCCTCTTCTTGACCTCCTTGCAATCCTTTTCATAGTGCCCCTTCTTCTGACAATTATAACAAAATACCTTTGATAAATCACTTTTGGGCTTTGCCTTCTTCCCAAATTTTCCTGTCTTGCCCACCAGAGCAGTTCCTGTGCCGTCCTTCATGTTAAATTGAAGATCATCCTTTTCAATCCTTCTAAGCAAATCCTCTTCTCCAGGAAGGGGATCCAATCAAGATATAATACTAACTAAGGACTCATATTCTTTTGGTAGCTTTTGAAGAATTAAGAGTGAAA
This sequence comes from Puccinia polysora, assembly GCA_025617555.3. Lineage (NCBI taxonomy): Eukaryota > Fungi > Basidiomycota > Pucciniomycetes > Pucciniales > Pucciniaceae > Puccinia > Puccinia polysora. Next base: position 10,873,236 of record CM062625.1, on the reverse strand, counting down.
AACACTCAGGATCCATGTTTAGCCCAGGTGACTTCAACTTAGCAATACTTGATCTCTCCTCCCCCAAAAAGTGTTTGCAGTTTTCAAATTTGAACTTGAACAACTTTTTGAAGGAAATCCCCTTCTGATGGACAGAGTTACAAGAATACTTGGCTTTGAGCATTTTTCATACAATGCTACCCATCCTCTTCTGTTCCTCATTTAAAGTCTGAGTAACCCATGCCACAAAAATTTCATCCAAATGCTCAAGAATGAGATGATAAGACTTCTTTTCTACCTCTGAACTAATCAAAGTATGATCTGAATCCATAATCTTTCTACAAAAAATTTTTTGTAACTCACTGGTCATAAAGACAGACCAATCACTATAGTTTTGACAATTCAAAACAATCCTGGTGAAGATGGACTCTGGGATATAGGACATCTTCTTGGAAAACTTGTGGTCTTTGAGGTTTTCCAGAGCAAGGTATAAGGGTCTATTCTGCTTGGAAGTATGATGGTACGGATAATGTGTGAGAATTATTGGCCCACAAGCTTAGTCAAAGAGCAGTACTTAAAGCAAAAGAAATGCTGAGACAATAATTTCTCATGATTGATCCTAAATATGAGGCAGAGGCAATGGCACAGTGGTGAATGTGAATGAATTGGATGGAAAAAAGCGTGGAGAAGAGCTCCTTAAATACAAAAGATTTTGCTCATGTGGAGCTCATGTAATGACAAGCAAAAGGGAAAAATTACGCCCTAAATGGGCTCTACAGGCTCTACAAGCCTTGCTACTTGGTTTAAGCTTAATCAGCCCACTTGGCATTGGTCCCTGAATACTTATTACCAGCCTGTATTGGTTGAGTTTGGTGTTTCCACCCTTACTGGGCTGAACAAGCCCTTGTTTCTGTTCATACCCTGGCTAGTTGTTCCTTAAAACCAGCCTGGTTACCTCTGTGACCTCACTATCTGGGCTGGTTGCCTCATTCAACCAGCCGCTGGCCCCTGAAATGGACCAGGTGGAACTCCAAACTCAGCTGGGTCCGTTCTCAAGCTCACAAGGAATGGGTGGTTAAATCCCCCGCTGGTTGCCTAGGATGCAATTTTCCCCAGGCAGACCATTGAAAAAAGGATGTGTTGGAGGGGGATCAGGTTGCCCCAGGCCTTGGAACCTCCCCCTTGGTAACGGGGGGGGGGGGGGGGGGGGGGGGGGGGGGGGGGGGGGGGGGGGAGAGCGCCCCGCTTGCCGGTGGGAGGGTGGTCCAATCCCCCCACCGCTTTTTTCCTTCCACCACCAACAGGTGGGAGGTTGATGAGGTCCCCCCACCCTGGCCAGATGCCCCATGGGACCAGTTGCTGGCTGGTTCTTGATGAGGGGGAGGACCAGCCATCCTCCCTCCCCCTCACAACCAAGCAAGGTGAGGGAGGGAGGAAGGGGCCGCCAGCCACGGCAGCGGCCGCAACCAGCCAGGTGGCGTGACTGGGGCCACAGCCTGCAACACAGCGGGTGGGAGGACTCCAAACGGAGTCCCCTGCCCCGGACAGGCCTTTGGGCTCCACAATGGGCCCATGCAGGAAACAAGTGGCCCCAAGCGGGCCACAACATGAGCAGCAGCTGCAATGGGCCGCCAAGCAGGCCAGCCCTTCTGGCCAAGTGTGCCAAAATAAACCTTGTTCCCAGTTAGGCCCAAATAAACCCATCTTGCTGAGGTGGTCCATCCACCCTGGCGGGCCCGTTAAGCCCATGTCCCAAAAGGTCTGGAAAACATGTTTTGGCACCCAAATGTCAAAACCTAATAAGATCCCCATAGGCCCACATGGCCCACGTGATGTCTAATGAGCCATAGAGGCCCATTTGTGCATCCCATGTGGATTACACACTAAAATGCACATAACATGAGTGCATCCATATTTTAACAATATATATTGTTAAAATCTTGATCAATATACCTATTGCCCAAATCAAATTGTAAATTGAGCAATGGCATGACTCTTTATGAATCTTGTAATCAGGAAGATGCACAGACACCGAAAAATGTGAAACATTTCCTGTATGTTTTATTCTGAAAATATGAAGTAAAAAAAATACAAGAATACAGGGTTTATTGAAATATTCCAATTATCAAATTATGGAAAATAGTTCCAGTTATTCTTTTGTAGCTGGAAAACAGTGATATAACCATTTGAAAAAAATTTATTTATAAAAAAATATTTAAAAACACCTTTTGTGCAGTGAATTCAAAATCATTGTTATAAATCAATTTTAACAGGAATGCACATAAATTCAAAACTTATTCCTTACTGTAACCATTATTTTGAGAGAAAAAGCAAATTTTGGTTTCATCCAATATCTCCCTCAAAGTTGAAATTATCATTTTGAACCTATTCAGAACAGGAATTGACAAGGGAAAATATTTAGAAAACTTCAATTATAAAACATGAAAGCCATTGCCTCACTTTTTTTTAATAATCACAAATTCTACCAAGATAGTCCCAAATTACCATTTTGAAATTCTCAAAAAAATCTCATTCAAATCAGAAAATATGAGCTGGATCTGTCCATCTCATATTATCCTCATGAATACAATGTTGGGGATATTTCTTTTGGCTTGGATCATAAACCCCACCAAACACAAAATAATGGCATGACCCATGCCAAGTGATTTTTTTTAATGACCCACATTCAAAATATTGTGTGTTTTTGGCCTTCCCATAAGGCAAAAACCCCCAGGAACTTGCCCTGGGCTCCCCATGGAAATGGTACTCATGGGCCCCAAGGGCTCAAGGCCCTAAAATTGGATCTGGAGCCAAATCATTGTTTTCTTTGGTCATTTTTTTTTCTCCTGAGAAAAGCAAGCGCTTTACTAGCAAAAAGTTTGCCAAAAAAACCCTGTCACAGTCTTGCAGCTTTCCAGGGTCCTGGGATAGGTCTGTGCACCTTGATGGGCCCTGGCCCCCTGCCCATTGCTGGAAAATGCCAGCAACCGTCAGAAAGTTTGCAATTGCATATGCAAGCCATTGCAAACTTGCTGATTCTTTATCTGGCACAAGACTTGCTTGTTTTTTTGCAAGCAAAAAAATTGAGTTATTTCAAATTTAAAAGTGTTTCAGTGGCCCCTGCAGACAATTCTAGAAGCAAGAAAACTCCAGCATCTCCAAAGGACTCCAGCAGGTCCATCATGGAAGTTTCCATCCAACCTTTCAATTTTTGAACATCTGAACAGTAAGAATGATTTTTTTGTGCTCTAATGGTTTCTGAAATCTTTCAATCACCTCTCAAGATTCCAATCATCAAACCATCCTCCAATTAACCTCATCATCAAAAACAAAAACTCCATCCAACTCCTCCTATTACCCATTGACTGTCAAGGGTAAGAACTCATGCACCTATTTCAATCTCTTGAATCCTTCATCTTTATCAATCCAAAACTCACTTCACTATTTATCTCCCTCACAATTCTTTTTTATTCTTCTTCCAATCATAGCTTCTGTCTTCACCAAATCAACTCAACTTTGATTGTCACATATCAGCATCAAAATCATCCATCCTTGTATTCATCTTTACATTAAGCAGAAATGAAGAAATCAACCTATCATCAACTGATCCTTAATTCATTCCTCCTTGTCCTTGAACCCCTTTTTGAATCATGAATCAATTTTTCATCATCATGTGTAATAGTTAACCATTGATTAAGTCAACTCCAATGAATTCACCCAATCTAAAGCCCACATGTTGCCATTTAAAATCAATAATGAGGATGTGTCTTTGAAAGTGGTCAAACCTAGCAACATTTATGCATTTCAATCATTATAAAGGGTTTCTTATTATTGAATTTAAAATTTTTCTTTTATCTCAATCCTTTTCACTTGTATTCCTGTTGGCTCTTTTGAGACAAAGTTTTTAGTGAGGATGCGCCCTTGAATCTAAAACATTATTAGGAATAAAGCCAAGTTTTTTTGGTTCTTAGGCCACCACCACAAGCCTTAATTCCATCCATCCTATCATCATACAGAGCACAAAAAAAGAATTGTAAATCTGAGCCTGATTATTGTAAGAAGGAGTGTGTATCCAAGCAAATCTGCTTCATCACCCTAAAGAACGGTCCAAGTCCATGCCAAGTAGTGGTACCAAATGTAGGACTCCCAGTAAATCTACAAGTGATTTTCAACAGAAAGTACCAAGCCTATGTGGTACTCAAGTACCATTCATTGTAGCAAGAACCATACACATTTCTAGCAAATAAATTTTCTGAGATAGTAAAATATCTATATGTGATTGCAAAAAATTGACAGAACCTGAACAAAATCAATAGAAACAATAAAACTGGATGTATGTTTGGAATTTGCTTCTGTCAGGGAACTTACCAAGGATATTCTGCAGGTAATTGGGAATCAATAAAAAATTTATAATCATGTCTTTTTTCACTTATTTCAATCAAAATATATTTCAAAATAGGAATATATGCAAGGAGAAAGGATATGAAACCAGAAAAAACAGCAAATGATGATCTGCTGTGGTCCAAGATTCAGTTCATAACCAACTAATCTTCAGTAGAATCCAAGTTTTATCCAAAAATTCTCATGTGAAGAACAAGGAAGTATTAGAAGAGTTCAAAATTCCAAACTAGACATCTCCAGAGTGTAATGACCAAAGGGATTCTTTTCTCCATGCTTTTAATGTAATTGTCACTTTTGATGACTTTTCCAATGTTCCTCATACAGACTAGGATGACTGGAATGTTTCTACTTATGGCTTATCCTCTTATTTTGAAAAAACTACTGGAACCCCAAACACTCCTCCATCCAAAGAAAAAGGGCATGGTCTCTCCTTCTCAACTATTGGTTTCATAGTTAATTATGCAAAAGCTGGGGGAATTATGGAAATTTTATGGAAAACTTCTGTTTTTCCTCATCAAAGTACTTTTCATCCACCCAGCCTTCAAAAAACTGAAGATAATATTCATTGTTGTTTCACCTTCCAAGTAAAAAAAAGAAAATAAAAAAGGCTTCTCTTAAACTTCAAAATTCTTCCCCTTCCCAAATTGTAAATAGAGTTAATGGAAAGAAAGCCAGATATTTTTAAAAATGTGCTTCAATGTATATAATTCAAACATAATATGTTTGCGCCAAAATTATTACCAGTTGTTTCATGAAATGATGTTAAAGTGTGCATGAGTTGTACAACATTTGCAGTGGTTGGAATTTAAGATGGGATGACTTTGGATTGATGGACAATGTGGTTACCAATTTGGTACACCTCAGAAAAAAGAGGTATGGGAAGTGCTCTACAGGGCCACCAAATCCCCATATCACCTGTTTGACTCCTCCTTGCCCCGCTTTCCCCTGTGGTGACCAATTTGGGACAACTCATCTAAAGGGTAATTTTTTTTTTAAAAAAAAGAAAAAATATATATATATATGCATGAAAATTTTGTTGCTGCATGGAAAACTTTTAATTTTACCTTTCTTCAACTTACCTCTGTACTAGCGTTCTAGGAAGGGCCTCTGGGGTTTTCAAGTCCCAAGGCCTTGTGTTCCAATCCCTCTCATTGCGCCTGGCATCTAATTGCTTTTTTTCCAAGCATTCAAACAATCAATCAGATCATCATCATCATCCCTCCCAATTTATCTCCAACTCATTCCTCAATCTCCAAGCTACCCACTGCACACTTGTCCTTGCAAATTCCAAGGTGATGTGGATGAGAATCCAAACATTCAAGCAATAAAAAATCATTCTCAACCTTCATCATCATCAGCCCATGACCATCAGAATCTTCCGTATCAACCCCCATCTTCATCCTGCAGATGTCAACTTACTTCTTCCCCCTCCAGCGCTTGGCTCTCCCTGGGCCATGAATCTTCTCCACCATCAAGTATAATCCCAACAAGCCCTATCTGATCCTTTGTCCTGCTCAGCCCATCACCAAGTGTGATTGCTGTTGTGGCCATGGGTAAGGCTGCAAATACCAATTACCCTGTGGCCTCCAAGTCATCTGCTTGCACCTCTTACCTGCTGCTCATCTGTTCCCGCAGGATGATCATCACCAACTCCAATTTACACCCTCATCACCTTTCTCTCTTCCATCTTGCATCCCCATCTTTTGTTGCTGTGGGTTGCATCCGTGGTCACTTGCAGTTGCCTTTCTGCCACTCAACCCTGCCCGCCAGGCTGTCATCTCCTTTCCAGTTGTTTTTTTACTTATTTTTTTTATTATATCATGTTTGTTCAATTGCAAGCCTGTATTTTTTTTCTTATCACTATCATCAATCTTTCCTCTGTTAGTGAAAAAAAAAAATTTTCTGCTGTCATCCATGTCATCCAATTTTGAATAGTCTACAGGGTCCCTTGCCCATAAAAGGAGGGGCTCTACCCTGCCTTTCCACCATCAACAAACCATTTATTGGTCTATCTATCATCATTGATGGGATTTATCAAGTGAATGCATCATCACCCATCCATCATAATCAATTCATCATCCTTATCTTGGGTGTATCTTTGATTTCCCCTTGATGCTTGAGCCTCCATAGTCAAACCTCTGATTCGCCCTTCTGTGGAACTTTTTGTTATCACCAACAAATAGCCTTTCTGGTTTGTGAATAACCAATTCATTTGTATTCTTGAGTGTGTTATACCACTCCTTGATCCTCTTTTCTGACCATACTGGTCTTGATCATTCTTTGATTTTACTTCTGGAACCAGTAAAATTTGACTGAGAGGTTTCTTTAAGCATGAATCCTAGAGTGTTTAAAATAACTTATTTCTTCAATGTTGAATTTTGCCACACTACTCTTGAGTACCTTGAGAAGTGTCAGGTTATTCTTTTCAAATCTATCATTAATTTGCTTCTTGAGCTTCATAAAACAAATTTCCCCGTTCTTTACAGACACCTACAGTTATCTGGTACCCTTCAAACCTGTGATTGCGCAGAGTTGGGAACGTTCATTGGAAACCTAGAGGTTGGTTGAGACTGAGTTGACCTTTCCTAATTGTCTGCTGATGACCAGATTTATTAGCTTGTGGGTGTTTTTATGTACAGCTGCCTTGTTATATTGAACTCTGAAAAAACTTTAACTTTTTTTTTCAAGTCTTTTCCCAAATCATCTTGCCTCAGATAGTGTTGTTCAAAGCTACTGATTAATATCAAACTCATCCCCTTCCTGTTGATTCCTTATTCACCTGGACCTTGTTCTCAGTTAAATTTAACTTTTTTTTGTAACACTCAGGAGGGAAGCCTAAAAAGAACCTTTCCCATCCACAGAACTTCCTGTGGCCAGCAACTTTTGGAGTCTTACATTTGGTCCCCCAGGCCAGGATCAAACCAGAAACTTTGGGATTTACAGTCCCAACACTTTTGGAATGAACTTTGAAATCCAATTTTTTTTTTCTTTTCTGTTTTTCTGTTCTTAGATCTGATCCATGGAGTTAACTTATTCCAGAATAAATTCCTCCAAAATGTGCACAATCTGGGACATATTCTTGGTGTTTTTTTGTGAAAACCTACTCTTGCAACACTAGTGAGCCACTTGGAATTTTGATCTTTGGCTGTTCTAGGAAATTTGGTTATTCAAAATGCCATCTACTGGTACTCCAAACACCTCTGTTTGACCTAAGATGGTTAAAATCAAACCCCAGGACAAGAACTTAGGGTTCAACAGGGTAAATGTGGAACATTTTTGGATCCTTACAAAATGGCTGCTGAAGTGGATGTGGCAAGTGAATACAATATTGCCTACCAGTTAATATTTTTATCTCCTCTGATGAAGTCATTGAAGTGATTGAATTTCTTGATGGATTTTAATCTCATGAATGGACGCTTCTAAGGGAAGAAATTTTGGCATATTGGGGAAAAATAAATGTAGCTTGGTTTAATTTGCAGGACTTGGATGATCTTGTCTCTCAGTGGATCTCAAATGGTAGTGTCTCTTTGGCCTCCAATTACCAGTCTTTTAGGAAGTCATGGTACCCAATACAATCTTATCTTATCCAAACAATCACATTGATATGGTGGAAAAAATTTGAGTGCAATTTTTCCAATGTTTTTTGCCAGGAGTGCAGGAGAGGATTAGGGATGGATTAGTTGAGTCTGGATCAAAGATCATCACAGGGATAACCAATTCAAGCTCCCTGTTTTCCTTATCCTAAGGAGTGCCCTGGATAAAGTCATGAAAGTTAAAACTTCTTCAACTTTTGAAAAACCTAGATTCACTTAAACAGTCCATTCTCCTTCTTTCCGAGAACCAAACAAAATCATGAATAAGATGGAGGTGGATTGCAGGTCTAAACCAAATTCTAAGTCCAACAGGGAAATTCCAACTATGGATAAGATCACAAAACTACTTCAAGATTTTTGGGTTAAGCTGGATCAAAATATTTTCTCTCTTGCTAATCCCAGACCTTCCAACTCTGTTCCTAAATCTACTCTGGTCTGCTACTACTTTCATAGAGGAGTCCATGGAAATGTTTGATTCCCTGAGCTCCAGAAGTAGAAAGAGGAAAAATTGGTGAAACTGAAGGAAAATAATTTATTTCTTCCTAATGGTGCCCTGATGCCTTTTGATTATTATTTCCCTATTTTACTTGTGGTGGCCTCTTACCAGCTCATAGTTCCTATGAAGGCATCCTTGGCTTCTTTCAATTTTGGATCTTCTTGTGGTACCCTTCAACCATTTTATCCTCCATCTGTCTCCTCCTCCAGTCTTGTTAGAGCTTATCAATATGATCCAGCAAGGAAAAAACATGAGGAAAACAAACCCCACAGGGCTCCCCCCTTGCAATCCTCAATTCTTCAAAAACAGGCTAAGTTTTGATCCTCCCCTGAGCCTCCTTCCTCTGAGTTGGAAGACATTGAGGTGGAAAAGGAACTTCTCAGGGAATTTTTTCAAGAAAGATCTGACTCTCCTCCATCTGTTCAATCTTGTCAACATTTTGATTGCTTCTTAGTTCCTGCTTCACCTGAACTTCCTCCCTCCTACCAGCCCAAAGTTTGGTTTGAGAGGGGAATCTCAAAGGATCACCCCAATGCTGTGGAAGGCCTATTAAAGAAAATTTCTGATCTCAAAGTTACTGATATATCTGAGGCTGAACAACTATTGATTTCCCTGTCTTTTGCTGAAGGAATGAAGAAATGGATTGCTTGTTGACATGTGGGAATTTTTCCTGATGAATTAAAGGTCTCCTCTGGAACTTTGATTGAGAACTCTGGTGGAACAGATCCTCCTCACATTCCAATCTCTACTCCTGTCCTCTTTGTTTTCTTCTTTTTCATCTGGGTGATTGAACTAAAACTTTTTCACTACTTGTCAATTTGGGTTCTCAGCTCAACTTAGTTTTGGATGCCATGGCTAGCAAACTCAAGCTTATTCCTAGGGTCAGCATGAATAATGCATTTTATGGGATAGGGAATCAGTCTTGTGAATAGGTTGGTATTGCTGAAGATGTCCCAGTTTGAATTGGCAAAACTTTTAATGGAAAATTTCACTTTTGGATCAATTTTTTGGAAGGCCCTTAAATCTTGGGTCAACAATTCTTCATGGATTTTGGTTTTAAGATGATGATTTCTGATCAAGTTGGGGAGATAATTCTCATCCCTGATGCTGATGGTAGAAAGATTTAAGTTTCTCTCTGTTCTTACAATTCTGGTTTTTGGGAAAGAGATTTTCCTGGTCATACTCCTAAATTATGGAAAAGTCTCCCTTTGAGGATGTTGCCAAAAATCAGACATGGAAAATGTTGGAACTTGGCCTCAGTTTAACTAGTCAAGTCTTTCTGGTCAATGCTTGGAGGAAGCATGAACTTCTCTTTTTGCTACCAAGCATAAGCCAGTTGCAAAAAAGGTCCAACCAGTCAACCAGGTGATGCCTCTCAACCTCAATCCCCCTCTCATATGTCCTCTCTTATCCTGCAACCCTTTCTGTGTTTTATCCCAATATTGTAATGGTCCCTTTGTTCCTAATGGTTGTGTCACTGAAGAATGTCTTAAAGTGGTCAACTTTGGTCCAGATGGATTGCTTCTCCCCAATGAGTTGAATTTGATCAATAATTGCTTATCCCTTAGATAAAAATATATTTATTTCTTTGAATAAGAAAGAGGTCTCTTGAAAGAATCCTATCATTTCATCCCTGCAGCTCAACATGATCCTTGGGAAGAGAAAAAGATTCCAATCCCTGCTGCTAAAATTAATAAATTTATCAAATTTGGGCATATCAAAGGTAGAAAAAAAGCCATCAGAAACCTGCCATTTTTTTGACCAAGCCCACCATTTTTAATGGCAGTTTTCTGAAATACACATACCCCCTAACTGGTGTATTTCAAAATGGCAGGTTTCATGAAAATGACAGGTTTCAAAAATCAAAATCTCCATTGCTTCACATGTCCATTGCTTCACACTACATCATTTCACATCTCCATTGCTTCACATATCCATTACTTCACATATCCATTCGTTCACATCTCCATCACTTCACATCTCCATTGCTTCACATCTCCATTGCTTCACTTCTCCATCACTTCACATCTCCATTGCTTCACATCTCCATCACTTCAAATCTCCATTGCTTCACATCTCCATTTCTTCACATCTCCATTGTAATAATTTGAGTCTTTCTTTATTGCAGCTAGTCAATCAACTGGAATTTCACAAACAGTAGTAACAGTAAAAGGACTTTTAGGGATGCAGAGAAGTTAGAATGATATATAATAGACAAGATAGAGATTGAGTAGGGATGTAGTGTTCACCGTAGATGGATCTCAGTATGGCAAGTCAGCGTTAAATGTTCACTTCAGTATGAGTACGGCAAGAATTACAGATATGCGGGCCTGAGACAGTAAGAGAGGAATAGAACTAAGTTGGGACTTGTGGATAACACAAGAGAGCAAGAAACAATGGCCATGGGAGGAAATGATGACAAGAGGTTTAAATGGAAAGAACACATACCTCCACCCAATCTTACTCTGGCTCCTCCTGAAGTCTGCGCTGGGGTTTGGTTGACTGGGATTGGGATCCGATGGTTGGTGCTGTCCGCTGTCAGTGGTGGTTCAGGCGTCCTTTGAGGTGGTTCTGGACTATTCTGTCTCCAGTGAGTTGGTCTGGAGGAGGCCGGGATTTTGCAACAGATGGGAATGGTGTAAGAGGTGTAGTCGCAACTCGGGCCATCTGCGTGCCTGCGTGCCGCTGCGGTTGTGGTCGTTGACCTGGGGGAAATTGCCCAAAACACTCCTCCTAATTTTGTCTGAGGTCAAGTGTAATTGCACACGAGCGGCTTCAACTTTGATTGGACCCAACGGCTTTGTGAGTATGTCAGATTTCTTGTCTTGAGTCTGCACTTGCTTGACTGAGATTAGGGATTTAGAGACTAGGTTGCGGAGGAACTGATACCTGACATCTATGTGCTTGGAGTTGGGATTGAGTTGAGCCTCCTTGCTGATGAAGTTAGCACCCAAGTTGTTGATCAAGATTGTTGGGGTGGGTACTTTGTACTTCAGGTTGGACAGTAGGTGGGTCATCCAGCGTAATTATTTTGCGCAATGATTCATGGCAATGAATTTGGCTTCTGTTGTTGACTGGGCAACCACCAACTGTCTTTTCAATTGCCAGTGCACTGGATTTCCAAATAGAGTGATCACAAAGCCGGAGGTAGATTTCCTCATGACTGTCGCGTTTGCATAGTCAGCATCTGCCCATCCACTTAGCTGCTCTGTTGGATCTCCTGACTTCCGATATTGGATACCAGCCAAGTTTGTCCCCCTTAGGTATCGAAGGAGATGTTTGAAAATTGACCAGTGGTGCTGAGTGGGCTTGGACGTGTGTTGTGACAGCACATTTACTGTATGGGTGATATCCGGTCGGGTGTGAAGCGCCACGTGATTCAGCATACCTACTGCTTTTTCCATCACCTTGATATTGAACGCCTTGCCAGGTTTGTCAGCTAGTTTGAGTAGATTAACTGGGGCTGGACTTTTGATTGGTCTAGACTGATCCATCAAGAATTCTTCAAGAATCTTTTTGAAATAGTCCCTTTGGTGCAGGATCAGGCCACCGTCCCCCCTCCAATCAAGTGTGTACCCCAGGTGTTGTACGGGCTGGTATTGGTGTTTGATGCCGTAGTAGCCCTTTAGCTGAGTTAGGAAGGAGTCAATTTTGGTTCTTGATTTTCCCACCAGTAGTCCATTGTTGACGTGGAGGTGAATCATTAGTGAGCAGGACTCATTGAGGAAGATCGATTTGTCGGCCTTGGACGGAGATAGTCCAAGTTTTCCCAGAGTCTTGGTCAGGTGAATCTTCCAGCATTGGGGTGCTTGCTTTGTCCCGTAGAGCGATTTTTTTAGCTTCCACACCCAATCTTCCTTGCCAGGAACCTCAAAGCCCAATACCTGTGAGACATGCACAACGGCGTCAATGTTCCCGTGTAAGAACGCAGTTTCAACGTTTAATTGCGCCACCAGTAGATTGTGTTGGACGGCCAGCGCAAGGAGAGTTTTCATTGACTCATTTTGTCCCACACTCGAGTACGTATCAAAGTAGTGCTGTTGCGGCTGTTGATGATTTCCAAAGCATACCCAGCGTGACTTTCTTCTGGTGGTCCAACCACTCTCATCCTTTTTCTTTACCAACCTCCACATGCCACCCAGCACAATGTCATTGCGTGGGGGAGGGACAAGCTTACCGGTGTTCTTCTTGAGAAAGGACTGAGTCTTGGCGGACATTGATTCAATCCACTTTGGCTTCTCAGTGGGATCCGCAAATGCTTCCTTTACTGTGACAACCTCGCTGAGGTGGGCTTCGTTGTCATTGTCAAGTTGTGGCGGTTGTGGGATAGAGGCGTTAGCCCGTCTGGAGGTAGTGATGATGGCGGATGGGTTGATGTTGGACAAGATGTTGTTGGGAGCAAATTTGTAGTAGGTTACATAGGCATAGCCTTTCTTGCGGGTCTGTCCCAGTGGGGCCTCGTTGACGGTGGGTTTGGGAATTAGGTGCTGGGATGGGGGGCTAGAGGATGAGGTGGCCAGCCGTTCTTCAGGTTGAGTGCACGACTGAGCGCAGTCCGGAACAGGAAATGGAAGACGTGGTAGGGAGACGACAACGGTTTTGGATTGCGGGTTGGAGTTGTGTAAATTCAACACGGCGACAGGGGGAGAAGAGGGAGATTTCTTCAGAGCGTCAGGAGTTTGATACTTGAAAGAGTAGGATGGTAGGGAGAAATCACGACTGAAAGTGACAGATCTTTGAGAGGTGTCTGGGAATATGCATGCGTCAGAGTGAGGCTTGTATCCCAGGAACATGAGCGGGCGCAATGGCGCCAGGATTTTTTATGGGGGCTTATGATGCACGTGAACCTTCAGAACAAAGGAGAAGAGTGAGCTGAGATCTCTGACTGGCTCTATACAGCAGTCCTTGGTGGATAGGTTACTAACTGGAGATTTCCAATTGACGGACTTTCTGGGGAGGATATTGATTAGCGTCGAGGCATATTTTGCCACCTCGTCCAAGTAGTTGATGGGCACGTTGGATTGAGCCAACATGCACCGTATTTTTGTCAGGAGTGAACGGTTGAATTGCTTGGACAGACTGTTTGTTTGAGGGGAGTTGGCCGGGCCCTGCTCAATGGTGATCCTGCAAGATGACAGTTCTGATACAAACTTGACTGACAAGAATTCCCCCCTGGTCTGAGTGGAATACAGCGGGGGTTATTTGTAGTTGGTTATGAATCTCATTGAAATATGATAAAATCTTTCCTTCGGCCTTGCTTTTGAGTCGGAGCAGATGAATTCTGTTGAATTGGCTGTAGTTGTCAATGAGCACAAGGACGTATCAATAACCAAGCTTTGAGGGAGGATTGATCTGAAGGATGTCTGAATGGATGGTATGAAAGGGAGATGAGGATTTGGGGAGGGGGTTTGAGTGGGGAGATCTGGTCAGCTTGCATGACTTGCAGACTTCGCAGTTTTTTGACGTGTGTAGTGGGTTGTGAGTGACATTGAGTGGGTGGAGGAATTCTTTGAAGTACCTGTCCAACGGGTGTCCAAGAACGATATGCCAGTCTGATGCTCCTGGGTTTTCCCCAATGGCCAGGATGGACGGCTTGGGCTTAATCCTGGCAGAGTAGAGTTTGCCTACGCGATTGAATGTGAACACTATCATTTCAGCCGTCTTGATGAGTAACACTTGATGTTTGTGGACTATCTTCAATCCGTGGTCTTCTAGCTGTGATGCAGATATTAGGTTATGGGGGCCCGTTGGGGCGTAGTAGACTGGGTAGATGAATATGGGTCCAAGTCTTAGTATTCCTACGTGGGTGATCTGGACGTGGCCTCCATAGGTATTGATTTGTTTATGATGCGGTCTGACTTTGCTGAGTAGGTCCAGGTTTCTGACAGTCAATTGGGTGGCACCAGAGTTGTATATTAGTTTGCAGGCGTCGTGGGAGGTTGATGAGGTGGAGTATAAGGCACTCTTGTCAATGAAGAAGCCTGAGTCTTCCAATTCAGCTTGGTTGCCTGCAAATTCAGCTTGGGTCATGTTGGATTCTTCCTTGACGGAGTTTAACGTGTCCTTGGCCTTGATTGCTCGCAGCTCCTTAGTTAGGTTCTCAAGCGATTTCTTGATTTGGGATAGGTCCGGGGTACATTTTGGTCGGTCGGTTGACTGGCGTTTAGTGGGCACCGCGGGCCTAGGGGTGTTGGAATTGGTCAATTGGGTGGGTCCCAACCCGCGTGGGTTGGATTGACGGCTGACGAGATCAGTGTTGGTCCTGCGGCTCTTTTGTGAGGTAGAGTATGCTGTCTCTGTGAGTTCACTTTGACGGCGGGTGTCTTCAGCCAAGATGCGGTTGTAAACTCGGTCAAACCTGAACGGTTTGATGTCGTGGCAAGCCTGAATAAGTGGGTTGAGAGATTGATCTAGTTGGAAGCTCTTTAGAAAGAGGATTGCTGCGAGTGGGGATGATATGCTGATGTATTTGTCCTCATTGTCTGGGGCTTGGGCATCAAGGGTGTCCTTCAGTGACAGGTACTTTTCCCAGAATTTGACTGCGTGATCCCAAATGGAGCTTGAGGGTTGATACATCAGATGTACCAGCTGGGAGACATGGTCTCCAATAGTTATTAGGGAGTTTTTGCCGCACGCCTTTTCTAGATCTTCCAGGGCTTTGGAGAATTCCTTGCGATTAGGGGTAACGCACCCTTGAAGCTCTCAATTGACCAATCCATACAGTAGACTTATGGCTAATGCTGTCTTCTGGCCAAACCTCTTGGTATGGCAGTTGTTTTTGACCCACTCGTCGTCTAGGAGCTCTTCGTGGCCCTTGCTGATGAGAAGATTCTTGAATTGGGCCTTCCACTCGTACCAATTGTGTCGCGTGAGTAGTGGAAGCTTTGCCTTTGTGGAGAAGTCTTTGCCCTTGGAGCCGCTGGAGTTTGGGATGACTATCTGAGTGCCCTGAGTTTCGCGTTGGTTGGCTATCTTGGATCTAGGGGTTTTTTCTGTTCTACCATGATTGACCGCCAAGAAAGGACTCTTGCTACCATGTAATAATTTGAGTCTTTCTTTATTGCAGCTAGTCAATCAACTGGAATTGCACAAACGGTAGTAAAAGTAAAAGGAGTGGTAGGGATGCAGAGAAGTTAGAATGATATATAATAGATGAGATAGAGTTTGAGTAGGGATGTAGTGTTCACCGTAGATGGATCTCAGTATGGCAAGTCAGCTTTAAATGTTGACTTCAGTATGAGTATGGCAAGAATTACAGATATGTGGGCCTGAGACAGTAAGAGAGGAATAGAACTAAGTTGGGACTTGTGGATAACACAAGAGAGGAAGAAACAATGGCCATGGGAGGAAATGATGACAAGAGGTTGAAATGGAAAGAACAGTTACCTCCACCCAATCTTACTCTGGCTCCTCCGGAAGTCTGCGCTGGGGTTTGGTTGAGTGGGATTGGGATCCAATGGTTGGTGCTGTCCGCTGTTGGTGGTGGTTCAGGCATCCTTTGAGGTGGTTCTGGACTAGTCTGTCTCTGGTGAGTTGGTCTGGAGGAGGCCAGGATTTTGTGACGGACAGGAAAGGTGTAAGCGGTGTAGTTGCGACTTGGGCCATCTGCGCGCCTGCGTGCCGCTGCGGTCGTGGTCGTTGACCTGGGGGAAATTTCCCACAACATCCATTGCTTCAAATCTCCATTTCTTCACACAAATCCTATTATCATCACATCACCATCTTTCTCAACATTTCCAAACAAACTTCCTGGAAGCAAGTTGAAAATGAAAAAAAATGACTGAACTTTTTTTATTATTTGACTTGGATTCAGAGTCCAATTTGGAATCAACTTGGTTAGCTTTGAATTCTTTATTTGAAAAGCAATACATGGTTACACCAAGACACACTCTCCAAAAGCCTATTTATGAAAGGCAAAAGCTTCACCTACTGCCCAAATTAAGCTTCCAGAAACTTTTCCAAACTTTATTGCCTTCTTCCGGGAAGCTTTTGGAGATTATTGAAGACCCTCAAAGCTTTCAGAACAATTCTTGGGATCCTCAAAGCAATCCAGGTATCCAAATGGCTCTTGCTCTTTGTAGATTGGGATCAAATGGAAATGTAGAAGCAATTCATCAATTGAAAAATCTATTCTCAATCAGTGATGGATCCATTGAATTATAAACCAAAAGAGTCATGATTGCTATCCTATTGTTCCATTGCTCTATCC
Organism: Puccinia polysora; assembly: GCA_025617555.3. Taxonomy (NCBI): domain Eukaryota; kingdom Fungi; phylum Basidiomycota; class Pucciniomycetes; order Pucciniales; family Pucciniaceae; genus Puccinia; species Puccinia polysora. The sequence continues at coordinate 10,856,558 of CM062625.1, read as the reverse complement.
TCTGTTGAACAACAAAAGAAGACCGCAAGGAGATATCTCAAGTAATGATTCTGAAGCCTTTCCTGGTTGCATTGGTTCTGTTGATGGAACCACTGTCCCCTTGAGTCAAAAACCCAAGCTAGATGGCAAGAATTACATTGATTGGGAAAAAAGGCAATTGATTCATTTGCTTTCCAAATCCTTTGATAATACACTGACCAAATTTGTTTTATTGGTTTGTATAGATACTCTGTGGCACTAAAACCTTTTTGTGATAGCCACAAGTTCATATCCCTCCATGCTGGCCTTCTGGGTTCTTTTCATGATTCATATGTTTTCAATTGGATGCACATTACCCAACAACCAGATAACTACTTTGACCAAGATCAATACCTTCTGGCCAATTCAGCTTATTCTAGTAGGCAATATGTAATTCTGGCATGCCAAAATGTTTCAACCAACAAAAAATCCAAAAACTGATTTCAACTATCATCTTGCCCAATCACAAGTTTAGATTGAGCATGACATAGGATTCCTGAAAGGAAGATGTGCCAGATTACAGGAGATGCAAAACCAGCTTCAATCTTCCAAAGACATGAAGTTCATCATAAACTGGATTATCAGTTGTGTAATCCTTCAAAACCTTCTGGCCAACATCAAAGATAAATGGGACAAAATATTCAAAGAAGATATTCCTGCTCCTCCTCAAGTCATCCCAGACTCATCTTCTACCTCATCTTTGGCCATGAGAGAGCAGATTCTACCCCTCAAACTTTATTACTTTGATGAGTAGAATTGGTTTTTTAAACAGGTAAAAAATAAAATCACAGAACTTTTTTGTTTTTGTTGTTTAACCAAGAATCCTTGGCTGACTATGGTTTTTTTTTTTTTTTTTTTTTTTTTTTTTTTTTTTTTTTTTTTTTTTTTTTTTTTTTTTTTTTTTTTGGTGGACTTAGACAAAAACCAAATTTTCAAAACCACCTCACCCAACCAAACCACTGGTCCACCTTCACAGCTACACTTCCTCCTCCTCCCCCACAACCACCACTTGACCCATCAACACCACCTCCCCATCACCTCCACCTCATCATAACCTCTTCCTAAACCACCTCACCCATCACCACCACCTCACCATCACCTCAACCTCACCATCACCACCACCTCACTATCCATCTCCACCTCACCTCAACTCACTCACTGCCTCCCCTCCTCCTAACCCTGGTAAGCCGCCTGCCCCCTCTTGCTCTTTCCACCCCTCACCGGTTGCTGATCCTTTGATCATTCAACCTTTATGACCCCCCTGGATCACCATCAAGGTGAGCCCCTCCCCCTCCTCCTCCTCCTCCTCCTCCTCCTCCTCTGCCTGCCCCTGATTGATTGGCAAGCAATTGACTGGCAACAATTGATCTTGCTGGTCAATCAATCCATTGATTGACCAACCAGTGATGTGCCCCCCTCTGCTCCTCCTCCTCCTCCCAGTTCTTGGGGAGTTGACTGACCTTTTTTTTTGGTATGAAATTGCCGGTAATTCTCTCCTTACTTTCTATGTTGTTTGATCATCTAAGCGTTTTATACCGGACTGATGATTTTTTTTATTTTTATTTTTATTTTATTTTTTTTAGGAGAATTGCTGGTATTTTCTTTTTATTTTTTATGTTTTTTGATCATCTAAGTGTTTTATACTTGACTAATGACCATTTTCCCCCCTTTTCTTTGATTCAATGCAATGCAATTGGACATTAAACCGCTTGGACCCCGCTTTCTTGAAGGCCCATTCTTCACCCACCAAACTCAAAATGTTACAACTAATGGATTTCCATCTTGATGCTCATCCCAATCAAAGTATACAGTTAGGAGGGAAAAAGATGGAATGAGATAGGTTGAAAAACATACAGAGAAGTGGGAATAGAAGGGCTTTCCAGAGAAGGAGGGCTCAAATGCAGCATTGTGAAATTGCATTGGAAGTGACTGAGGAAACAATTTTGGAAAAGGTTCTTTGGTCTTCACGCAAACTACATCCCTTGAAACTTTATCCTTCCATTGTCAAGAAAATTCAAAAACCAACTGCTGAAGAGTTGCAAGAGGCCAAACAGAAGATCAAACTGTTCCCTTTCTTCAGCTCCGGAAAATTATATTTTCAAGATTGATTGGATCATGAGGCTATGGCTGCCCCCATCCAATTTATCCCTTTGAATTAACTTTCTGAGAAAGAGAAGAAGGACATCAACTCAGTAACAACATTTCTTCACCAATCCAAAAAAAATTCTCAACACTGTTGGTCCTCAAGATCTTGGGGTGGGAAAATGTGGGAGATTGCATGGAAGAAATCAATGGACCCTTCTGAAATATTTGGAAAATATTTGAAGAAAGATGCTTTCAAATCCGCCACTGAAGAATATTTTTTTTTGAACCTTAGGTCTGACAAGGTCTCTCAAATATTGGGTCAAATGTTTTGCAAATTAGCCAAACTTGCATTTGATTCCAATAGTGAAGCTATGATAGAAAACAAAATCCCTTTCTTCTCCTCATTGGAATTTGGATCTGGCCTTACTGCTTTTTACTTATCACCTCACATCACCTTCACCTCACACTCCCTCTAAAACTTTCCCCATATTGACCAAGGTGATTTCTCTGACTATTCCTTTTTACATGTGGCCCCAAGGAAAAAATTGAATGGAAAACTTATTGACAGCCAGGATGAATATACAGGATCCAATGGCCAATTTGTGTTCCCATACTTGAGTTTTGGGATTTATTTCAAACAAAAAGGTATTGTGAAAATGGTTTTGTCAGCAAACAAGTACCAGCACGGTACTTTTCCTACAGTGGATACTGCCACCCATACTAGGATGGACATTTCCATGCAAATCAATAGAACAACTCAAAACACTAGCAAGTACTTGGCCAGTGGCAAAATATATCTTAGGAAAAAAATATAAATAAAAATAAAAAAGATTTGTTCATTGGTGGTTTTAAAAATACTCTCAAACGTTTTTTGCAACAAAAAAAGTTTTTTTGTTTTTATTTTTGAATTTTTTATCAAAGTAAATATATTTACAAACCAAGAAATCAAGTAATTTCCTTTATTTCATCCACAGGTCTACTGCTACCAATAAATTCCATGGTTACCAAAAACATATTTTATTTTCTGTGGATAGCCTCTCCCTCTCCCTTTGGAGTTGGACTTCCTCTTGATTCTTCTCCTTTTCCTCTTTTTGAAACTACGGTCAGCCCGTTTTATTTTCCACCCAGAATCAAACTTTTTTTAATGAGCCAAAATCTCATCTTTCCATTTTTGACAATCAATAGCCATTTGATGATCCCACTTCTGCTTTTCAAATTGAAGTTTTTTGGATTCTATTTGTGATTTCACTGATTTTTGGAGGGGAATAGGAATGAGCTTGATTTTGAAAGAAAGTAAAATCAATCAATGAACTTAATTGAATCTTTCTTCTCCATGATATCCTCAAAGCCAGAAAAATTTGAAGTGTTTCTCTGATTTTGAAGGCTATTAGGTTTGAGTTTGATGGAATTGGAGGCCTTTTGCTGTCTCTTTGCAGAGGAGGTTTGTGTGGGAACGTCATTGCTCTCATTTGAAGGGGATGTGGGAGGCCCCATTTACTTGAGTATTTGGCCATTCAGGAACGGATGAGCCTGTTTTTTTACAATCTCAATCAGTCAGGATTAACCAGACAGAAAAAAAATGATCTTTTCCCCTTACTTTAGCAGATGAATCCGATGGTGGTGATACAGGAATAACTTGCTCCTTGTTGGCCAATTTGTGAAGTTCTTCCACCTCAAGAAGAGAGAAATCCAAAGAAGGAATTCAGGGGTTCAAGGAAGGGTTTTAATTGTTTATCAATGCTGATTTATATGTGATTGGAGCTGATTCTATTGGAATATCCTCCTCAACAGCAGATTGGGGCAACTAATAGGTTTCATTGGAATCATCATTGCTAGGCCAAGCATCAACACCCAGGTCCTTAGCATCAACTGAATCAGATTGTTGGGCATCAAAAGCGGTCAACGGGGTAATATTGGCCTTATTTCCAAACATTTCATCCAGTTTAACATAAAAGGACAAATGGAGTCCAACTTATCAACTGCACAGTTGATTCCCTTTGCTTTATAGGAGTTGGTGATACCAAAGCCAGTGGAGATTGACATTGAGTGGGATTTTTTGTACTGATTTGATAGTTCTGGAATTGCTCCTGCATCTGTTTGAATGAAAGATCCATCCTACCTTTAGTTTCATTCAAGAGTTCATTTGCCATCAGGAGATAACCATTAACCTTAAAAAATGGATTTTGGCCAACTTGTGCTTCATTTTTGGATCCAAAGCAGGCATTGTAGTTGGACAGAATTTAGAGCCAGTTTTCCAGGATGATGTGATCAGCTCTCTTGAGCTGACTTCAGACTTTGGAAGCTGATGTGAAAGGATTGTTGGATGTTGAGTTCCTGGGGGATGTTTGCTTTGGTTGAGTGAACATGCGGGGGGAACATTGATGAGGGGCCATTTAAAAAGAGTAAGTGGGAAGAAGTGATGAAGCAATAAAGCAATGAAAGTTAGGATGTGATGAAAGGGGGGACAAAGTGATGAATCAATGAAGAAATGAGAGGATGGATGTGATGAAAGAAATAAAGTGATGACAGTGATAAAGCAAGATGAGAGTGATGAAGTGATGAATTGCAATGAAGCAATGAGAGTGATGAAGTGATGAGGAGAGCAATGAAGCAATGAGATTAATGAAGTGATGAGGATAGCAATGAAGCAATGAGAGTGATGAAGTGTTACAATAAGGTTGGAGTATGAAACCAGGCGTGATGATGTGGAATGACGCTTGGTTGAGCTGTTGAAGGCCTTTATGTAATTTATTTGAAAAAACCCATTTGATTTCAGGTAACTTTGACACGTCTGATGTGAAATAAGTGGGTTTTTTGATTTTTAATGTCGGGTTTGAAATAGCATATTTGGGTTGAAACCCGCCATTAAAAAATGGTGGTTTTGCTTAACTTTGATAAACCCTATTGATCCACAAATGAGTCTGTACTGGTCTATATGAGCAGTCAACCTCCAGTTTTTCCAGCCCTGTATTCTTGGTCCTCAAGAGTTATGGTGAACTTAGAATAGTTCATGATCTTCAAACTCTCAAAAAAGTTACTATTAAAGACTTGGGTATTCCTCCTGCCACTGAATAATTTGTTGATTCTTTCTCTGAGACAGCTTGCTATGGTCTAGGGGACATTATGGGTGGTTATGACAAACAATCCTTACACCCTACCTCTTTCCCTCTCACTACTTTCAATACTCCTCTTGGATGATTCCAACTTACTTGATTGCCTCAAGGTGCCACCAATTTGGTTTCAGTCTATCAGGCTCAGATAATGTGGATCCTCTTGGATGAAATACCTGATCATGATGGTATCTGTATTGAAAATGGCGGAATTAAAGGTCCAGTTTCTGACTATGATACTGAGCTCTTACCTTGGTATTCAGGAATTTGGAAATTTATTTGGGAATCTGCTACTATCTTGGAAAGGATCCTATTTAAAATTGAGAAGTCTGGACTTACTGTCTCAGGATTCAAATTGGCTGCTTGCATCCCTGCTCTGAAAATTATTGGTCATTTGGTCTGCAAGGAAAAAAGAAGGATGGAATCATCCAAAGTCAACAAAATCATTTCTTGTCCCACCCCTATCAATCCCACTCAAGTTCAAGGCTTTCTGGTTTTTTCAATCCATTTTCAAATCTTCATCCCATCTTTATCCAAAATCTGTGCTCCCTTGCATTGTCTAACCAGCAAAGAAGCTGAAAGGGTTTGGACCCAAGATTTCAAAAATGTGTTTCAATGGCTCAAAATGAGTTTTGTGAAAGACATATTTTTGAAAAAGATCTCTTCTGAACCTGGAGCTGGCAAGATCAAGCTGGCTTTCAATTCTAGTTATCAATCTGTTGGGTCTGTCCTTACTCAGGAAAATGAAAATGGTTGGGAACTTCCTGCTCTCTATGAATCCCTGTCTTTTTCAGATTTAGAATCCAGATACTCTCAAACAAAACTGGAACTATGTGGGGTGGCTCAAATGTTGAAGAAGCTCCATATCTTCCTCTGGGGTCAAAATTTATAATTAGAAAATGACCCTTGATCCATTGTTGAAATTATCAATGCTTCAGCATCCAAATGCTCCTATGACTTGTTGGGTGGCCTTTATGCAGATCTTCTCTTTTGATATTGTTCACAGGCCTGGAAAATCCTTCACCATTCCCAATTGTTTATCTCAATATCCCCAGGGGAATGATGAATCTGATGTTGGAGTAGATTTCAATGAGGAGGAACCTCTTATACTCCTGTTCTCTCTTTCTCTTCTCAAGATTTTTCTGGCTTTCAGAAATTTTTCGGGCTTAAACTAGTGAAGTGCCTTTTAACTCTTCAATGACCTCCTGATCTTTCTGCTCAAGAATTTCAATCTCTCAAAAAAAAATTTGTCTAATTTCTTTGTATGGGGTTCTAGGATTATGAAAAGAGGAAATACTTGTGCTCTCATTTTTTTTACTATTCCTTATAAACAAGATTTGATACTTGAAAGTCTTCAAGAGGCTCTTTTCCATTGTGTGGAAAACAAAACTTATCAAGAATTTTTCAAACAATTTAGGTGGCGATCCTTGAAGAAAACTGTCTCTCAATGGTGCAAGAGTTGTGAATTTGGTCAAAACAGTGATCTTAGGTGCCCAGCTGAAAATTTTATCCTACTGGAGAGTCCACTGTTTTTGGAAGGATTTCTATGGATGTGGTTCATATCCAGGCAGGTGGAGCTCTATACTTCATTGTGGGTAGAGATGATTTTTCTGGGTGGGTTGAAGCAAAATTTATGAAGAATCTTAGCTCAGAATCATTTGCAGCTCTCATCTACAAGACTTTGACAATGCATTATTTCTTGGCCAGATCTTACTATACCAATGGTGGCTCTGAATTTGGTGGCAAGCTTGCCAACATGATCCAATCTCTTCCTGGAAAACATAGATTTTCTACCCATTATTATCCTGGAGGCAAAGGCTTGGTGGAAGGAGGCCATGCTACTTTGAAGGATGCACTTGTTAAACTGGGTGGTGAAAGTGGAAAGAATTGTTGCAAATATCTTCCTCTTGTCCTCTTGTCTTTTCAAATCTCAACCAAAAGGACCACAGGCTACTCACCTTATGAAATCATCTTTGGTCAAAGAGCAGTTCTTCCTTTGGATATGGAAATTGAATCCTTTCTGTGTATCTTGTGGGTGCAGGTTGCCTTAACTACTGATCTATTAGTTGAAAGATCCAAGCAACTTGAGCAATGTGAAGATATCCGTGATGAAGGTTATCAGAAGACGATGGAATCAAGAGAAAAGTTTTTTCAGTATTTGGAAGATAAGCACTCATATCAAATCAGGGATTCCTTAAATCTGGGAGATCTATTCTAAGCCTATAATCAATCCTTGGAGACCCAGTTGGGCAAGCTTTTCCCAAAACACTGGAATGGTCCTTATTGGGTGGTTCCTCAAGTCAGAGGTGGATCTTATGTTTTGGAAGAACTGGATGGTACCCAGTTGGCCATAAGGCTCTCCACTGATCAAGTTCACAAGTTTTGTTTTGGTGGAGGCAACCTTTTTCCAGAAGTAAGTCTTCCAAATTTTGCATCACCAGGGTCATTTGCTGCATTTTTATTGTGAAACTCTAATTTTTGTCACATAGTTGAGCACCTGGGATGCCTTCTTTGATTTATCTCTGCCGCTTCTAGGGCTCTATGGGATTGATCAACATATTTTTCAACTCTTCAATCACTCCTAAGATCATGAAGTGCCCATTCTTCTGTTCCAATTCCTTTGCATTCCCCCTTTTATTAATACATTCAAAATCAAGATGCAGACTACAGACAGTCTTTAAGTTGGGTTGAGATGTGGTGACCAATTTGAGACACCTCATGAGAAAAGGGAAAATTTTCAAATTTGTATATATAATATCTCATCTGTCTATAAAAAAAATGTTTTTAACCCTTCAAGCTTGCCCTCCAATCTATTGTTTGGCATCAAAATCCCCTCCAAGCATCTCCAATTGGCACTTCTGATCTTTCAAAACCAGCGTTTGGACTTCTTACCTTGCATTTTTTCATGAGCACTCCTTCTGCTCCGCCATCCAGTCCACCCACTCATTGCGTGTCCGCTTCAGATCTGGAACTCTCTGATAAGAGCTCATCCTCCCATACCATAAACCAATAATTCCTCACGCTTGCGATTCATCTTGCTCATTATCCCGCATGTTTAACTGTTTTCCATGCAGCTCATCATTGCGCGGTCATCACTAGTCACAATCATCATCATCCTCCGCCCAGTTATCCCACTCATCCAGTTGTCATCCTTATCATCCTCTCCCGCAGTTCAACCACACGGTTCATTTGGTTCTTGCACGCAATTGTCCAATTTTTTTCTGCATTTGTGCGCAGTTTTTCCGCTGTTTCTCATTGTTATCCAATAAACTTCTGTTGGTTTTCTCATCTTGGGCTTTAGTCTTGTGGTTGTGGCAAATCCTTTCCTTGACCTCAGCTGATCTGACCCCTTGATTATCAAACTCACCAATCATCTCCCACCAACTTTGGACCCATCATTGATCCCTCCCTCCGTCATCCAGCTGGCCAAAGGCCAATGACATCTATTTCCCACCGGATCACTACCCCTTTGCTCATCTGGAAGAAAACAAGCTATTGCCCGCGGCCGTCAGTGTCATCCAGTTTTAATCCTCATCATCCTCCTATGTGGTCGTCAGTTTCATCCGGTTTTCATACTTATAATCCTCTTGTGCAGTTGTCCGCACAGTTTTTTTGGCTCTTGCGCGCCGTTTTCCTCTTTTGTTCCGCTTTCATCTGTTTCATCCAATTTTAAATAGTCTACTGGGTCTCTCTTCCATAAAAGGAGGGGCTCCCACCTGCCTTTTCTGGGGCATCAATTGATCTAGGTAATCATGATCCATTATTGTGGTACCAATCAACAAAAACTGTGGGGCCTTCCCCTTTATCTGAGCAATTTGTCATCCTTATACTGGGAATATCTATGATTTCACCTTGATACTTGAGCCTCAATACTCAAATACTGGATCTGCCCCTCTGTGGCCTTATCCATTATCACCAACAAATAGCCTTTCTGGTTGAAGAAGAATTCATTTTGTTGAATTCTTGAGTGTGTTATACTACTCCTGATACCTCTATTTTTGACCATAATGGTCTTGATCATTCTTTTATTGCCTTTCTGGAATCTGTAATGTTTGAATAAAAGGTTTCATTGAGCTTAAAACCCAGAGTGTTAAACCTCCCTTTGTTTCCTTGAAATTACATTTTTTCATGCTAATCATGATTTCCTTGAGAAATTTTGGGTTATTATTGTTCAAATTGGTTGTTTCTTTGCTTCTGGAACTTCACTAAACAAATTTCTTTGTTTTTTCAAGCCACCCACACTTATCTGGTACCCTTCAAGCGCTTTATTGCGGAGAGTTGGGCAGGTTCATTCATAACCTGGAGGTTGGTTGGGATTGATTTGATCTTTCCTAATCTTCTGCTGAAAACCAGAGTTATTAGATTGTGGGTGTTTTTACTTACAAGTGCCTTGTTCTATTTAACTATGAAGAAACTTTAACTTATTTTGTTCAAGTTTTTTCCTGCACCATCTTTCCTCAGATAGTGTTCTTCCATTCCTACCAAATACTATCAAACTCATCCCTTCCATGGATTATTCATTCATGAGGTTCTGGAACTTGATTCAAGTTACATTTCAATATTTTTGCAATGCTTAGGAGGGAAAACTAAAAAGAAACCTTTCCCCTCCATAGAAATACCTGTGGCTCAGCACCTGTTGGAGTCTTACAGAAGGATTAACACAAGGAGGATGATGATGAGGGCCATGACTAGTGATAACCTTGAAATGATGAGCCACATGGACAACAGCCAACCGCATGGGATAATTAGAAAGATGAAACACAAGGGTAATGAATGATCAGTGAATGGTATGCAAAGATGAGATCTTATTTGAGAGTTCTGGATCCAAGGTGGACACGCAATCAGCAGGTGGACCGGATGGTCGAGCAGAAGGAGTGCTCATGAAAACAAGTGACAGAATTAGTGAAAATGCTGGTTTTGAAAGATCAGAAGCTCCAGTTGCAGAGGCTCAGAGAGGAGTTTGATTCTAACCAATGGATGGGAGGGCAAGCTTGAAGGGTCAATTTTTTTTATGGACAGATGAAAGATTATATATAAAAATTTTCAAAAAATTTACTTTTTCTCATGAGGTGTTCCATATTGATCACCACATCTCTCCCCAACATACAGAATTTCCCTATTCTGCATTTAAATTTTGAATTTATTAAGCAAAGGAGGAATTCAAAGAAATTGGAACAGAAGAATGGCTGTTTCCTGATCTTGAGAGCGATTGAATAGTTGAAAATATCTTGATCCATCCAAAAGAGCCCTATAAGCAGCAGAGATAAAACACAGAGGGATCCAAAGTGCTCACCTATGTGGAATAAAGTAGATTTTCACAACAAACAAATGCAGCAAATGATCCTTCTGGTGCACAATTGGGAGGATTTAATTCTGATATAAGTGGCCACCTTGAAAATGAAACTTCTTGACTCAATCAGAAGAGAACCTTCCGGCCAACCAAGCACCATCCAGCTTTTCCAAAGCATAAGATCCACCTCTGACTTGAAAAATCACCCAATAGCAACCATTCCAGCAATTTGAGAAAATTGTTCTCCACTGAGTCTCCAAGTATCAATTACAAGCTAAAACTAGATCAACAGGATATAAGAGATTCCTGATTCATCCCAAGTGCTTATCTTCCCCATAATGAACCAGCTTTTCTCTTGATTCCATCATTTTCTGATAAGATTCCTCAAAAACATATTCACTTTTCTCAAGTTGCTTGGATCAAGGAACTAATAGATCAGGTGCTGAACACACCTCCTACCATGAAATTCCCAAGAAACATTCAATTTCCAGATCCAGAGGAAGAACTGCCCTTTGACCAAAGATGATTTCATAAGGTGAGTAGCCAGTGGTCCATTTGGTTAATATTCAATTGGAGAAGAGGACAAGAGGGAGAAATTTCAAACAATTCTTGCCACTTTCACCAGCCATTTTAACAAGCGCAGCCTTCAAAGGGGCATTGCCTCCTTCCAACATCACTTGGCATTCAGGAAAATAAGCAGTAGTTACTTTATGTTGTCCAGGAAGAGATTGGGTAGTTTCTGCAAGTTTTCCACCAAATTCAGAGTCACCATCAGTAGAGTAAGATTGATCCAAGCAGTAAAGCATTGTTTAAGTCTTGTAGAGGAAAGATTCCGCTGATTTTGAGCTAAGATTCTTTAGAAATTTTGCTTAAACCCGTCCAGAAAAATCATCTCTATCCACAATGAGGTACTTAGCACCACATGCCTTGATATGAACCACATCCATAGCAATGCTCCCAAAGACAGTGGACTCGCCAGTGGGATATCAAATTTCAGATAGACGCCTAATATCACCTTTTTGAAAACTTCACAACTCTTGCACCATTGAAAGACGGATTTCTTCAGAGATGACTACCAGAATTTTTTGGATAATTGTCTAAGAGTTTTGGTTTCCCCATGATGACCAAAACTCTCATGGAGACTTTCAAGGATAGAATGTTTTTTAGGAGGGATAGTAACATCAATGAGAGCACAAGTATTTCCTCTTTTCATAATCCTAGAGATTTGTACAAAGAAATTAGAAGACTTTGTTTTCTGGGATTTGAATTCTTTAGAAGAGAGATCAAGAGGTATTTGAAAAGCTAAAAGGTAATGCTCTAGTTTAATCCAGAAACCTTGCAGAAAGCCAGAATAATGTTGAGAGGAGAAGTAGAAGAAAGGATGGGTTAAAGAATTTTTTTCATCAAAATCCACTCCCACATTTGATTCTTCATCTCCATGAGGTTTTCAAGGTAAACCTTCAGGCATGGTAAAAAATTTTCCGGTCCTTTGAACAATATCAAACTAGAAAAGCTGGATAAAGGCCACCCAATAAGTCATAGGGCCTTTTGGAAGGCTGGGAGCATTGATCCTTGCAATGATCAATCAAGGATTAACTTATAGTCCAAAATTTTGACCCCAGAGGATGGTTTGGAGCTTTTTCAACATTTGTGCCACGCCACACAGTTCCAGTTTTGGTTGATAGTATCTGCATTTTGAATATGAAAACAAAAGAAATTCATGGAGAGCAGGACAGTCCCAACAATTTTCATCTTCCTGAGTAAGAACAGCCCCAACAGATTGATAGCTTGAATAAACAGCTAGCTTGATCATTCCAGCTCCAGGTCCATAAGATATCATTTTCAAAACTTTTTCTTTCCCAAAAATAATTTTTAGCAACTGAAATTGATTTTCACAATCTTGGGTCCAAATCAATTCAGCTTCTTTCCTGGTTACAAAATGCAAAGTAACACAGATTTTGAATAGAGATGGGATAAAGATTCAAACATAAGTTAAAACACCTAGAAAGCCTCTAACTTCAGTGGGATCTATTGGGGTGGGCCAAGAGATAATCTTGTTGACTTTGGCTGGTGCCATCCTTCTTCCTTCCTTGCAGAACACATGATCAACAATTTCCAGATCAGGAACACAAGAAGCCAATTAAGATCTAGAGACAGTAAGGCCAGACTCCTTGATTCAAAACAGAATCCTTTCCAAAGTGGTAGAACATTCCCAGAAGAATCAAAAAGTTCCTGAATACAAAGGTAAGAACTCATTATAATAATCAGAAACAGGAACTTTAATTCCAACATTGTCAAGAAAAAAATACCAGCATGATGAGGGATTTCTTACCAGAGGATCCACATTATCTGAGCCTGATAAACTGCAACCAAATTGGTTGCACCTTGAGGCAATTGAGTAAGTTGGAATCAATCAAGGGGAGTATTGAAAGTAGTGAGAGGGCAAGAGATAGGATGTAAGGATTGTTTTTAATAATCACCCATAATTTCCACTAGACCATAGGAAGCTCTCTAAGAGAAAGAATCAAAAAATTGTTCAGTGACAGGAGAAATACCAGAGTCTTTAAAAGTGAATTTGTTGAGAGTTTGAATATCATGAACTATTCTAAGTTAAACATTACTCTTGAGGACAAAGAATACAGGGCTGGAATAACTGGAGTTTGACTGTTCATATAGACCAGTTTGTACTCACTTGAAGATCAAGTTGAAAAATTCATTGATTTTAGCAGCAGGAATTGGAATCTTTTTCCTTTGCCAAGGATCATGTTCAACTACAGGGATGATATAAGGGAGAAAACAAGATTCTTTCAAGAGACATCTTTCTTCTTCACAGAAAGCAATAGATTTTTCTCTTAAGGATAAGACATTTTTTATCAGATTCAACTCATCTGGGAGAAGCCATCCATCAGTACAAAATTTGACCACTTTCAGACGTTCTTCAGTGACACAACCATTAGGAACAAAGGGACAGGTAAGAGATTGGATCAAACCAAACCAAGGATGGAGGGATAAGAGAGGACGCATGAGAGGAGGATTGAGGTTGAGAGTCATAGCCTGGTTGACTTTTTCAAACTTTTTCACAATTGGCTTATACTTGGTAGAAAAAGAGAGAAATTCTTGTTTCCAACAAGAATTGACCAGAAAGACTTTACTACTAAAACTGAGGCCAAGTTCCAACATCTTCCAAGTCTGATGTCTTGCAACTTCCTGAAAGGGAGCCTTTTCCATAAAGGGAGAACCCAAATATAATACTTTTCTCACATGTTTGGAACTAGATAGGGTTTCAAGAATGACGAGAGAAGATTTCCCCAGCGGGGCACAATTGGGAGGACTTACTTCTAGCACAAATTGCCTCCAATGATGCCCATATTCCTCCATACCAAAGCCATTAAGAGCAAAATCAAGATTTGGATTTATTCTTAAATCATTGCAGAAATTTCCTCAAAGGCTGAAGGAGGATTGATCAGGAGTAAGAGTACAAGGAAAAGAAGACACAACAGATCCAGAGATAGAAGAAATATTTTTGGAAATTTTTATTTCAACATGTTTTCGCTTTTTAATGCTTTCCAGACCAGAAAAGAATGACAAGAAAAACAAAAAATAAACCTCAGGGTCAGGGTTAACCCATGAGTTGAGGTCCAATGCTGAGAAGAACTAAAACTATAAGTAGGAACAACTATTCTGCTAAAAAAATGAGAGGAATTGGAATTATCCTTCTGCTTTCCCTTGAAAATAGATTTTGGAGTATGACCAGGAAATCTCTTTCCCAAAAAAAGAACCCAAAGAACAGAGCCAAACTTCAATGTTTCTACCATCAGAATCAGGGATGAGAATTACCTCCTCAACGTGATCAGAAAACATCAGGTTGGCACCAAAATCCATGAAAAATGGTTAACCCAAGATCATAGGGCCTTCAAAACAAGTGATCCAAAAGTGACAGGTTCCAACAACATTTTGGCCAATTCGAACCGGGAAATCTTGAGAAATACCAACCAATTCAAAAGACTGATTCCCTATCCCATAAACCTGAGAATTGAAGCTGACCCCAGGACTAAGCTTTAATTTGCAGGCCAAAGCATCCATAATTAAGTTGAGCTGAGAACAAGAATCAACAAGGAGAGAGAAAATTTTAACTGAGTCCCAAAGATAGCAAGGAAGAAAACCAAGAGTACAGGAGTAAAGGTTGGAATATGAAGGGGGACCTTTCCCACCGGAATCCTTTATCAAAGTCCCAGAGGAGACATTTAATTCATCAGGACCAATCTCCACACCCACAACAAGAGACCCATCTCTTCATTCCTTTGGAAAAAGATGGAGAAATGAACAGTAGTTCAGCGGCAGATAGATCAGAAATTTTGAGACCAGAAATTTTCTTTAATAGCCCTTCCACAGAACTGGGGTGATCCTTTGGTATTCCCCTCTCAAACCAAACTTTGGGCTGGGTGGAGGAAGGAATTTCAGGTGAAGCAGGAACTAAGATGGGATCAATAGTTTGAGAATACTTGAAAGTTGAACAAGGATCAAAGCTGTCTTGAAAAATTTGCATTAGTTTTTCCTTTTCCACCTCCATTTCTTCTACATAAGAGAAAGGAGGCTCAGGTTAGGATGTATTCTTAGCTGGTGTTTGAAGAATTGAGGATTGCAAGGAAGAATCCTTATGAGCTTTGGTTTCCTCATGTCTTTTTGTAGCCAGATGAGATTGATAAGCTCCAACAAGACTGGAGGAGGAGATGACTGGAGGATACCAAGGTTGAAGGGTACCACAAGAATATTGGAAATTGAATGAAGCCAAGGATGCCTTCATAGGATGTGGGGCCTGGTAAGAGGCAACCACATGATGAATAAGGCAATAATAATCAAAAGGGATCAGGGAACCATTAGGAAGAAATGAATTATTTCCCTCCTGTTCCACCAACTTTCCATCTTTATCCTTCTGGAGCTCAGGGTATCAACCAGTTCCATGGACTTCCCTATGACATTAGTAGAAGACCAGAGTGGATTTAGAAACAGAGTAAGAAGGTCTGGGAGTAGCAAGAGAGGAAATCTTTTGATCCAGCTTATTCTTAAAAGCTTGAAATATTTTTTTGATCTTGTCCATAATTGGATTTTCCATGTTGGAATGAGTATTTGGTTTAGGCCTGGGATCCACCTTCATCTCATTCATGATTTTGTTTGATTCTCCAAAAGGATGAGCATGGACTGGTTAAGTGATTCTAGGTTTTCCAAAAGTTAAATCAGTTTGACCTTTCCTGAATTTATACAGGGAACTCCCAAGGATAAGAAAAACAGGTGGCTTGAATTGGTTATCTCTGGTGGTTATCATTGATTCAGAATCAACTAACCCATCCCCAATCCTTTCCTGTACTGCTGGCAAAAAAGATTGGAAAAATTGCACTCAAATTTTCTCCACCATATCAATGTGATTGTTTTGGATCAGATAAGATTGTATTGGGTCCCATGACTTCCTGAAGGACTGGTAATTGGAGGCTGAAGAGACACTACCATTTGAGATCCACTGAGAGACAAGATCATCCAAGTCCTGCAAATTAAACCAAGCTACATCTATTTTTCCCCAATATGCCAAAATTTCTTCCCTTAGAAGCGTCCAGTCATGAGATTCAAATCAATTGAGAAATTCAATCACTTCAATGAATTCATCAGAGGAGATAAAAAATAGTAACTGGTAGGCCATATTGTATTCACTTTCCACATCCACTTCAGCAGCCATTTTGTAAGCCCCCAAAAAATGTTCCACATTTACCCTTTTGAACCCTAATTTCTTTTTCTGAGGTTTGATTTTAAGAATCTTAGGTTTAACAGAGGTGGTGGGAGTACCAGTAGATGCCATTTTGAATAAAAGAATTTCCTAGAGGATCCAAAGAGCAGAATTCCAAGTGGCTCACAAGTGCGGCAAGAGTATGGTTTCAGAAAAAAAACCATGAGAATATTTCCCAGATAGTGCAAAATTGGCAGGACTTACATTTGAAATCAGTTGCCTCCATGGATTAGATCTCAGAACATAAAAACAGATAAGAAAAAAAAATTGGATTTTGAAGTTGATTCCAAAAGTGTTGGGACTGAAAATCCCAATTTTTCTGGTTTGATCCTGGCCCAAGTGACCAAATTTGAGACTCCATAATATGCTGGCTACAGGAAGTTATTTGGAGGGGAAAGGTTCCTTTTACGCTGCCCTCCAAAGTTTTAAAACAATTTTTCAATGTAACCAAGATCAAGGTACAAAAACTTGTGAATCAGGAATCAATAGGATGGGGATGAGTTTGATAGTCATTGGTAGCTTTAGAAAACACTATCTGAGGCAAGCTGATGCAGAAAAAGACTTGAAAAAAAGAAGTTAAAGCTTTTTTAGAATTCAATAGAACAAGGCAGCTGTAAGTAACAAAGCCCACAAAATAATTACTCTGGTCATCATCAGAAGATCAGGAAAGATCAACTCAATCCCAACCAACCTCCAGGTTCTCAATGAAACTGCCTAACTCTCCGCAACCAAGCGTTTGAAGAGTACCAGATAACACTGGTGGTGGCTGTAAAAAATAGGTAAATTTGTTTTATGAAGCTCTAGAACCAAAGAAATAGAAAATTTGAAGAATAATTACCCAACACTTACCAAGGAACTTGAGAATAGTGCGGCAAAATGAAACTTCAAGGAAATACAGGGAGCTTCAATACTCCAGGTTTAAGCTTAGTAAAACCTCTGAGTCAAATGTTACTGGTTATTTAGAGACAATGAAAGAATGATCAAGACCAGTATGGTTGGAAAAGGGGATCAAGGAGTGGTATAATACACTCCAGAATCCAAATGACTTGGTTGATTTTTCAACCAGCAAGGCTATTGGTTGGTGATAAGGAACAGGTCTAAAGAAGAGCAAATCAGAGTTTTGAGTATGGATGCTCAAGGATCAAGGGGTAATCAAGGATATACCCAGGACAAGGATGATTGATTACTCACATAAAGGGAAAGAGCCCCAAAATTTCTTGATTGATAACACAATAGATCATGATGGGGAAAAGGCAGGGGAGAGCCCCTCCTTTTATGCGCAAGAGGCCCTGTAGAATATTTACAAGAGGATACACATATGAGAGCAGAAATATTATATATATATATATATATATATATATATATATATTAAATGATGAAGGGATTCAGGGGTCCGGTCCTCCCTGAAAATTGTTTGGCAACTGGGGTGAGAAGATCTCATCCCCATTCCTTGCTACGTCCGTACATGGACACTTGCACCTGAAAACAAAAAAACAGGTTGTTGCTGTTGAAAAGCAGAAAACTGCGCGCAACGGCAGACAACCACAAAAGCTAGCAGACAACCAAGTGCAAGAACCAAAAAAACTGTGCAGTCAACCGGTGGGAGAGGATGATGAGGGTGACAACCAAATAAGCGGGATGACTGCACGGAGGATGATGATGAGGGCCCTAACTAGCAATTACCACACAATGATTGGCCTCATGGATAACAGAAAACTTCCCATGATAACAAGGAAGATGAATTGTAAGGGTGATGAATGATTGGTGGATGGTATGGGAAGATGAGCTCTTATCAGAGAGTTCTGGATCTCAGGTGGACACACAATGAGCCAGTGGACCAGATGGGGGAGCAGAAGGAGTGCTCATGACAACAGGTGATGAAAGAAGTCCAAATTCTGGTTTTGAAAGATCAGAATAGCCAATTAAAGATGCTTGGGGGGGAGCTTGATGCAAACCAACAGATGAGAGGGCAAGTTTGGAGGGTCAAAAATAATTTTTTTCATAGAAAGATTAAAAGAAATATAAGAAGAATTTTCTTTTTTTTATGAGGTGTCCCAGATTGGTCACCACACCAATCTCTACCATCCTGCAAACAAAACTTTATGATCATACTGACCAATCATCTCACACCACATTTGGCCCCATCACCCAATCCCTTGCTCATCATCTTTTGTTATTCTGTGCGGCTCACTGACAGAAGCTTTCCAGGTGTGGAAAGAGATTTTGTATTTGGTAAATTATCCACAACAATATAAATTTCTCTGAAACAATCTTGCTTCAAGTTTGGGAAAGCCAACTAGCCCTTGAGTCACACTCCTGTGCCTCCGCAATTCCTAGTTGAACTCTGCTTCCACACCCCGGATGGAAACCACTAAAGCTAACTCACAATGAAATAATAGTAAATAAACAAGACATACTCCCCAAAAAGCTCTGCACATGAACTGTTTGACTAAATATGACCTTCAAGAACTCTTGCTGGTAATTACACTTCAAAGTAACAGAAGAAAAATAATTCAACTATATTTTGACACAAAAAAGATACTCCAATCCTCCAATAAAGAAATGATAAACTCCAATGATGTGATATTTTGTCCTCTGTAATCGTAATTTTCCACAAATACCCCCTTTTCCCTCATCTTGGATGGAAAAAAAGCTTCCTTTTATATACAAAAAATAACAAAAGAATGTAAACCAACAAATGAAAGAACCCTATTGTCTATGTGCATTCCCTGTTAAAAAAAAAGGTGCACCAAGGTAATGTGCATATTAGTGTGTAATCCAAATGGGATGCACAAATAAGCCTCCATGGCCGATTGGACATCACGTGGGCCACGTGGACCTATGTGGATGTTATTGGTTTTGGGAATTTGTGCACCAAAACACATTTTCTAGGTGTATTGGGACATGGGCCTGTCAGTGGATGGCCACCTTAGCCAGATGGGCTTATCTGGGAGTAACTTGGCCCAAGGTTTATTTTGGACATACTTGGGCAGACGGGCTGCCCTGCCAAAGTATGCATTTTATGGTCTTTGGGACTTGGCAGCCCATTGTTTCCTCCCCCTGTGTTGCGGCCCGCTTGGGACTGCTACTTTCTCTCTGGGGCCTGTGGCATGGCCCAACAGCCCGCACAGGGCCATTGTATGGGGCAGGTGGCTATCTTTGGATTCCCCCCACCCGCTTGTGTGGGGGGCCATGGCACTTTTCGCATTGCTCAGTCAGTTGCAGCCGCGGGGGGTTGATGGCCCCTGCCTCCCTCCCTCCCCTTGCTTGGTTGCAAAGGGGAGAGGAGGCTGGCTGGTATTCAGCCAGAAAGGCCAGCTGCAGCAACAAGACTAGCAGGGTGGGAGGGGATTTGATCACCCCCCACCTTATGACCTACCAGGCCAGCCGCAAAAAGGCAACAAGCAAGGTGGGAGGGGAATTGATCACCCCCCACCTCATGTGTGTAGCAACCAACGTTTGCGGGGGACATCTCCCCCCCCTGTTACCAAGAGGAAGGTGACCTGGGGCTGAGTGGGCTTGACTACTGCCCAGCCCATGGAACTACTTGTTTTGCCCTGGGGGGGGGGATTTGACCACTCCCTCCAGGGATTGAGGAAAAGAGGGGGTGGGACACGCATGTTGGCTGGTCACACCCTCCCCTGTAAGTTTGACTGGACCCAGGTTTTTTCTGGGTCAACCCTGGCCAATCTTAGGACAGGGGCTGGTTGCAGGAGGCAACCAGCCATTTAATTTGGTAAAAAGGGACCAATAAGGTCACAAAGGTAAAACAGGCTGGTTGTAAGGGACAACCATCCAGGTTATGAACAGCAACAAGGGCTGGTTCAGCCCAGTAAGGGTGGAAACACCTAATTCAACTGGTACAGACTGGTCATAAGGGTTCAGGGACTAATGCCAAGTGGGCTGAGTAAGCCCAAACCAATTAGCAAGGATTTTAGAGCCTGTATAGTCCATTTGGGGAGGAATTTTTGCCTTTTGCTTTTCATTACAAGAGCTCCACATGAGCACCAGTTTTTTTATTTAAGGTGCTCTTCTCCCTGCTGTTTTCCATTCATTCATTCACCAATTCATTCACATTCACAAGTGTGCCATTGCCTCTGCCTCATATAAAGGATCAATCATAAGAAATTATTGGCTCAGCATTTCTTTTGCTTTAAGTAATGCTCTTTGACTAAGCTTGCCGCCAATAATTCTCACATTCCGGACTGACCCTCCTTAGCTACTCCAAAAAAGGAACGTAAAATGATAATGAAAGAGTCCTTTTTGCACCACCTCTGTGCGTTCTGCACTGATCCTCCTTACCCAATAGTCCAACCCTTACCCAATACAATGATTCTCAGTAGATTCAATGATCCTGTTGCCAATTCCCCCTAACATTTGAGTTGCCCCAATGCATAACTAACAAAAGATACTTGTCAATCTTCCCTAGCCAATCATTCCCAATCCTGCATTTGGCATAACTACAAATCCCCAACAATCTGCATGCCGCCTCCTCAACTTTAGCATTCACTTCCCCACAGCGCTCTACAATCTCAGTGCATATCCCATAATTGGCCTAATCTGTACTACTTAGCTTCAATCACTTGATTCTGCATTAGTAAACACACAGCGCAGAGGCAAAGTCATTTTTTACCACGTGATGTCCCCAAAAGGCAGAAACTCTGGCCCATTATTGTCATTGTGCCTGCAAAAAGAGCGCGCCGCACCAATGCCCAGCCCTTAGCTAATGTACTCCGGAATAGATAGTCTTCCAAAGCACTTCTTGGAGCCTATTGTAATGTGGACTTCCAACCACAGCTGAGCCTCTCCAAGTTGAATATCCAGTGCTGAGCCTACTTGCCTCTGTGTCTATAAATAACCACATCAATGGTTGTTCATACCCTGCAGATCATCAGTTGTCTGCTTTTCCTTTGAGGCTTTGTTACCATTTTTCTGCTCTCATCTGTGTCATCCTCTTGTAAGTAGTCTACAAGGTCTTTTCCCCATAAAAGCAGGGGCTCTCCTCTTCCTTTTCCAAGAATCAGGGGTTATTTTTCAAAATCAGGAGTTTATCCTTGTCATTGTAATCCAATCCTGACCGAAGCAATCCATCATATTTAATCCCGGGGGATATCTGGGATTGCTCCTTGATCTTTGAGCCTCCATACTCAAAACTCTGATCTGCCCTTCTTTGCCCTGTTCCTTATCACCAACCAATATCCTTTCTGGTTGAAGGATAATCCAATTTTTGGATTTTTGAGTGTGTTATACCACTCCTTGACCCCTTTTTCCAACCATACTGGTCTTGATGATTCTTTGATTTTCTTTCTGGAACAGGTCAAGTTTTGGTGAGAGGTTTTATTAAGCTTAAACCTGAAGTTTTAAAACTCCCTGTATTTCCTCAAATTTGCATTTAGTCACGTTATTCTCAAGTTCCTTGAGAAGTTTTGGGTCATTCTTGCTTGAATTTGTTATTGCTTTGATCCTAGAGCTTCATGAAAGAAATTTCTTTTTTTGTGCAACCACCCACAGTTAGTTGGTACCCTTCAAGCGCTTGATTGAAGAGAGTTGGGCAGGTTCATTGAGAAACTGCATATTGTTTGGGTTTGAGTTGATGAATTCCAACCTTCTTCTGACAACCACAGTTATTAGCTTGTGGGCTTTTTTACCTTCAACTTCCTTGTTCTATTGAACTCTGAAACAACTATACCTTATACTATTCAAGACTTTTCCCATCACCATCTTGACTGAGATAGTGTTAACTTCCATAGCTATTGTTTACTACCAAGTTTATCTTTTCCCATAAATTCCTCTTAAACAAGGTTCTGGGCCTTCATTCCGGTTACATTTTAATATTTTTTTAACACTCAGGAGGGAAGCCTAAAGAAACACCTTTCCCCTCCATAGAAATTTTTTTGGCCGGCACTGTTTTGAGTCTAAAAACAACTTATGCTAAGTAATCCACCTTCCCATGGAATTTGATATAGATTTAAGGCATAGTACATGTATAGGGAATTTCAAGGGAGGTGGAAGACTTATGATAATTTTTACAGCTCCCTGAACTTGTGTACACACAGAAATCACTAGACATGGGAAATCCTTGTGGAGAGGCTGGGGAGGTGGACAACTCATGCTAAGTTTTCAATAGTCCCAGCAATCATCAATCATTTGGCATATTCAAAATCAAGCTACCATGTGGTTGAGGGGTAGTGGATGACTTGGCACAATTTTTCCAACTCCCCAGCTTTCCAACATGATTTCCCCATGTCATATGTTTCATGTCAAATTAGGTGGATAAATTATCATAGGTTGATGTTATATTCACAGCTCCAACTGTGTGGTGGTTTTGTAGGGCCCTACATGGCTCAAATCAGCTGTGGGGGCCCAAAGAAGACTTCAAAGGGCCATTTCAAACACGCACAACCCCCAGGGGTTGTTCAGGAGCCTTATAACCCCCAGACATGGCTCAAATGAGCCATGTACCCCTGTACACGGCTCAAATTGGCCGTGTTTGGGGGTGTAAAACCCCATGGAAGCCATGCCAGAATTTTGGGCACCCCCTGACCACACTTGGGCTCTGTCAACCCAAATTTGGGATGAATGCATACTTTTTTGGACTTTTTTTTCACACCTAGCAATCCCAAAGAGCCATTAAAGTGAAACCCAAGTGAAATTAAAGTTAATAATCATAAAGCATATGAAAATCTGCAAACAATTCTTTCTCAGCTTGAAAGTGATCAAACTATGTTTGATCAATCAAAAGTTGGCTTGAATAATGAAGTATACCATTGCATTTTTTTTCATGGTAACAGTGGCAAGCCCTTCTTCTTCTAACATGGCTGCGTCAAAGGTCTAGATTGATAGTGCCATCAACAAAGCTTTGGAAAAATAAAAAAATTATTTGGGTAGTGAAACATTGGAAGCCCCAATTGCATCCTCATCAAGGGTGAAAATTGAGGAACAAAATGATTCGCAAATGGACATGACCACTGTTGTTGAATAAAATTTTATGTTACTGGTCTTTGCTGTATTTAATATGATTGAAACCAATGGAGTGAATGCCATCATTATAGCTATGTAACTATAGCAGATCCACTTGACCCACCTCCCTGGAGAGCTTTTCCTACTAGGGAAGAGGCACAAAACTATTGTCAAACATGGGAAATGATTCATGGTTATGCTTTAACAGTTTTCAACTCAAAGCGTGACCAATGTGTGGATTTAGCCTGTGATAGACATGGTTCCTATTCAGGAAGTCTTCTTACCAAACAGTCTAGAAGAACTCACACAAGGAATGTTGAGTGCAAGTTTTTAATCCATAAAGTAGCACAAAGGAAGACCCCTTGTGGCGCCTCTCCCACAAAGAAACCCAAAATAACCATCAACCATCTGAACATCCCTCTGTGCATCCTCAACTGAGGAGAATCTTGGGGTGGCTTTAGAAAATCTAGTAGAAGGCATGAATGATGGTCTCAATACATTACAACTGAAGAGGAAATTCAGCAAGATTGATGGGTGGGATTATTTTGATGACCAAACAATCTATAACACCAAGCAGAAGGTCACACTTGCAGAACAAAAGGTAAAAAGTGTTATGGAGGTACTATATGAACAGCTTGAAGAAACAAGTTCAATTCACCCATCAAAGTTCAGTGGAGAGGGTCACTTGGAGGCCCTGTACTTGGCACATCCAGAGGATTTAAAGCTTTCAAAACAATTCCATCATTTAGCTATGTTGGATTGTACTTATAAAAAAAATAATTAAAAAACACCACTATTGCATGTTGTAAGAATGACAGCCAATTGGAAAAATTTCACAAAAGCTCTTTTTTTTATAACAAAAGAAACATTTGATTTCTACAGTAATTGGTCTGTAAATGCATTAAAGGAGTTGGCTTATGATCCTGAGAGACTTCCAAAAGTTGTTGTGACAGACTGTGAAAAAGCTCTGATTTGTGCAATTGAAACTAGTTTCCCAGAGTCATCAAGACAATGTTTCACTTTGCACTTGTCTAAAAACATAAAAGCAAACTGTAAAGTGCGCTTTTTTAATGACATTGAAGAATTGAAAAGCTTTATGAATCTGGGGGCAAATTATAGGGCCTCATAGATCAAGGAGGAGGCGGAGGTCAATGATGCGGAACTCAGAGTAGGTCCAAATTACTGCTTCTATTCTTCCTAGTTTTGGGTTCTGACCTTTTGAACTGTATAGTGTTTCTTGAAAGACTATGAGGATGTACTGGAGTATATGGAAAATAAAATTTTCCCTATCAAAGAGAAATTTGTAACAGCGTGGAATGGTATAAACCCAGATTTTGGAAAAAAAGCTTCTTGGGCTGAAGGGGCCCATGCGACTCTCAAGCCATTCCTTGCAAACTCTTTGGGAAAGCTGTTGGATATTTGGAAAAGCCTTGACAGAAAAGTTTTTAATCAAATTAATTCTGTTCATGCATCACTTTATAACTCTCAAATTAAGTTAGGGAGAGTTCTTCCACCTGAACTGTTACCATTGGGTTACAAATTGTCTTTAGAGGCAATCCATCTTGCTAGGGAACAATTTTAGAAGTTCAAACATGATAATGATGGCAAATTCTGCACCAAGTCATATTTCAAGACTATGGGTTTGCCCTTTTCCCACCAAATAGGTGACCGTCTAGCATTCAGAGGATCCGTGGTACCTGAAAATGTTCATCCTCAGTGGAGGTTGGACTATGACCCTTGCAGGTCAAATTCTGTAAGTTGGATTAAGTTGGATTTTTCAAGTTGGATTGTTCAAATTGCTATGTGATTAATGCTTTTTGAGTAATTCTTTTTGATTACTGAATCCCAATTCACTAATGGTTGATCCTTTTTAATATTTGCAGTGCGATTTCAATTAAATGCTAAGCATTACTCAGTTACATGAAAAATTCAATGAAATGATTTTGGAATCTCCAGATCATGAGTAAAGCAGACTACTGAATTATATCATTCAGAATATTACAAAATATCAATCCAAGCCAAGACTTGAACCTAAAGTCTTACAATAAAGTAGGGGAAGGCCAAAATTGACAGATATGCGGCAAGAAAAATCTCAATTTGAGCTTGTTGACAATTAAATCAAGGGGGCAAATAGAAATAGAAGGGCTCCAAACAAGAAAAGACAAAAGATTTTAAGTCTTTTCTTTTAAGATGTGTGGTTGGTTTTTTTGGTTTAATGAACTCAGTTACTAACTAATGATGAATTGTTAGTCAAAGTTGGAATAATCTGAATCTGAAGTTCAGAGGAAGAGAATAAAAGTGAATTGGCATCACTTAATTTGGAATCAGAATCCTCTTCAGAGGAAGATAAAATGCAGCAAAGCTCAACCAGAAGTTCATCTTTGGTGAGTTTCATTTCATTGATCTGATTAAAGAAATGAATACTAAGTTAGTTTTAATGATAGTAAAAAAAAGTGAAATACCTCAATCAAATACCCAAGAAATTCAATAAGTTCTTGGGTGAGGTTTGGGATATGATTGGAGATGGGAATTGCCAATTTAGAGTCATTGCTGAATCTCTTGGTTATGAAGAACACGGTTGGTTTAAAGTTAGGAAGGAAATTATTGAAACATTAGAGAAACATAAGGCATGCTACATTAAGATAATTGGTGGTGCAAAGGAGGTTGAAAAGATTAAACAAAGACTTGATTTTGATTACATCAATGAAAAGATTCCCTCCTAAAAATGGCTGGCTAAATTAGATATGGCCCAAATCATAGGAGACACATATTACAGACCTATATGTTTCATTTCATTTGAGTCATGTGATACTTATATTCCAATGAAAAATAGTTTTACTGATCAATCAGATCCAATGTTCATTTCCTTTTTAAACAATAACCAATGGGTTGTATTAGTACTTGAGGGAGAAATGATTCCAATCCCATGCATTGTAGTATAACGGTGTTTCTTGATTTCCAAAAAAGCCTCTGGTTGGGTTGATCATCTCAAAGATCAATTGAAAATGTATTCTAGATTATAGATATTTTAGAATTTGACTTCATTTAATCATTGGTTTTCATATAAATTGTAATTCTAATGCAGCTAACAAGTTCTATTAATATAAATGCTTATCACATTGTGAAAATTATTATGTTGAGTTTTTTTAGTTAACATAATTATATTGAGTGTTTTGAATGAGAGTTCCATGGTAAGTCAGTTCAACTTGTGTTGGGCTGATTCAATCAAAAGCTTAACTTATGTTTTTCTTGGGATGGTATCAGCTTAAATTATGTTGAGCTTGGGATGGGATTAGCTTAAAACAAGTTGAACTTATTTTTTTGGGTGTTTTTACTTTGGGGCTTGTCAAAAGACTTGTATTTTTTTGGTCACTTTTACTTTAGGGCGTGTCAAAAGATTTCATTAATTTTTGGCCCTTTTACTTTAGGGCTAGTCAAGTTGAAATGACGTTAGGGCTTGTAAAGTTAGTTGTATTTTTTTGGTGTTTTTAATTTAGGGCTTTTCAAGTTACTTGTCTTTTTTTTGGTGTTTTTACCTTAGGGCTAGTCCATTTACTTGTGTTTTTTTGGGTTTCTTTACTTTAGGGCTAGTCCATAGGATAGTACCATTTTTTTATTTTTATTTTTTTATTTATTTATTTGTTTTTTTTTAACCAAAAAATGAACATTCTTTGATTTTTTGGTTGATTCTTGTTTTTTTGGAAGGTTTATTTAGTTTATGGGTTGTGTTAGTACCCTTTAATCCCTTTCCTTTTTTTTTTTTGCTCACCGCGGTCCAGTGCCATGTGAAAGTCCACATGGTGGGGGACTGGGTTGGGTGGGCCGTACAACTCCTTGAGCTGTGGGCCGCTGTACACAGCCCAAATTGGACCATGTGGCGTGCCACACAGCCCATTTCAAACCGTGTAAACGGCTCAATGAGCCATGAATTTAACATTACCCCTTATCATAAGCCATCCACCTCCCTTGGAATGACATATATATATATATGTAATGTTCAGGAAAGTGGAAACTTTGGGAATACAGCAGGCTATATACACAAATGAACTATGTAGATTCTAAATAAAGATCAACTGTTTTTCATATTAAAAACACATGTAGAATGTGGCTAGGTTTTTAGGGTATATAAGCCATGGCTTATTCATCAAGAGGTCTTGTTTCATTCTGATCTCAACCAAATTTTCCCCATCAGATTTTAACCGCATCATCTCAAGCTTCTAAAACTTGAAAACTACCTTGATTATACCATGGATTATCTCCCTGGTAAGCTTTCAAATTCCCTGGGTCCCTTGTGTTCTAATACTTATTTGAACTGGTATGATCAATTTTGAGAACAACAGGATTTGAATGCACACCTTTGTGAGGAATATGTTAAAAGATCCCATAAAAAAGTGTTGAAGTCAATGTTTTATTTTTATCAGAAAAATTAAAATGAAAAGGTGGAAAATATGAGGTTGCAAACATCCATAGATCTTTTTCTGATTGAGCCTTCAACTGAAGAAAAAAACAGCCATTGATAGCTGATAGTGCAGATGTCCAATCAACTCACAAGGTACCATCAGTGGATGATGAAACAGCAACTGCTCAAGATATGCCTTCCCCCCAGCTTAAAGTGGTTCCAGCAGAGAACCTGGCAAACCAACCCCATGAATTGAAAGAATTTTTTGATGCAACAAAGTGTTTATCAAAAATTATCCAAACATGCAAAGCTGATACATTCACATATCTCCAGGTTAACCCAAAAATATCTGCTGCAAGACTCCAAACGGCGCAGGGAATTGGCAGTTCTCTGGAGGGGATAGGTGCTTTTTTAGGCTGCCCTCCTGAGTGTTACAAAAATATTTAAATGTAACCAAGATCAAAGTCCAGAACCTGGTAAACGGGGAACCAAAAGTAAGAGGATAAAGATTGTAGTGGTTGGTAGCTGGGAGACAACACTATCTGAGGCAAGATGATGTTGGGGAAAAACTTGAATAGAAGGAGTCAAGAATTTTTCAGAGTTCAACAAGAAAATGCAATTTTGAGTGACAAAGCCCACAAGCTAATAGCTCCGGTCGTCAGCAGGAGCTTAGGAAAGATCAACTCAATCCCAAACAACCTCCAGGTTCTCAATGAACCTGCCCAACTCTCTGCAATCAAGCTCTTGAAGGGTACCAGATAACTGTGGGTGGCTGCACAAGACAAAGCTAATTGTTTGAAGAAGCTCTAGAAGAAAAACAATAATTGATTCAAACAATAATAACCCAACACTTCTCAAGGGACTCAAGAGTAGCGTGGCGGAATTCAACTTCAAGAGAAGTTAAGGGAGGTTTAACACTCCAGGTTTTAAGCTTAATAAAACCTCTTCAGTCAAACATGACTGGGTCTAGAAAGATAATCAAAGGATGATCGGGACCAGTATGGTTGGATAAAAGGATCAGGAGTGGTGTAATACACTCAAGAATTCAATTAGTCAAATTCTTCTTCAACCAGCAAAGCTATTGGTTGGTGATAAGGATCAAGGATCAAGGGTTTGAGTATGGAGGCTCAAGGATTAAGGGGCAATCATAGATATCTGATGTGATGATAGGATGTGCTGATGTTCTCCAAAAGGCAGGGGAGAGCCCCTCCTTATATGGGTAGGAGGCCCTGTTAGACTATGTACAATGGATTCTACAAATAGAGCAGAAAAAGAATGAAAATCAGGTCATCTCTCGCGTCCGTTGGTTGATGGGCGTCCCTTCACCATCTCTCGCGTCTGTCCGTGGATGGGCGCGCGCAAAAATACCGGAATCACCCAACCCTCACCCAAAGGTGGAAGGGGTGGGAAAAGAGAAAACGGATCAGACCGCTGCGGATGTCCGCACGCGGTAGTTGACACTCTCCACCCCTCGCCCAAAGGGGGAAAGGGATGGGAAAGGAAAATGAATCAGACCGCTGCGGATGTCTGCGTGCGGTAGTCAACACTATCCACACCCACCCGGAGATGGAAGGGGGGTGGGAGAGTCCCAGGAAGGGTGACGGATGAAGTTTGTGAGAGTGCAGATGGGCAGATAGGAGATTGGCTTGAGGCGATTGAGTAAATCCTGACAGGCTTGAGATTGGCAACCAATAGATTGAGTGAGGTGGGAGATTGATGGATCCGAGGATTGGACAAGCGCTTGGAGTTGCGGTTGGGATGGGTTTGGTAAGTCATGGATGAGCAACGCGTGACAATGACAATGAGGATGAGCGACGCGCGACAATCAAAATGAGGATGAGAGACGCGCAACAATGATAATGAGGATGAGCAACGCGCGACAATGAGGATGAGGAGCGATGCAGATGAGGAGCAATGCGCGGGGATGAGGATGAGGAGCAATGCTGATGAGGAGCAATGCGCGGGGATGAGGATGAGGGGCAATGCGGATGAGGATGAGCAATGATGACAATGATGGATGAGGATGAGGACGCCCAAGGATAGGAATTTTTTTTTTTGAATTCTTTTCCCACGGTGTCCCAAATGGTTCACCACAACGCTTCAGATGTGCCTGTGGAGGATCAAGTTCAGGAGTCCTGGGTTTTTTCCCTTGATGATGCCACTGTCAAGGCCTCTGACAATACCTCAGTGCTGAAAGCAGAAACCCCAGCTGAAGAACCCCACATTGCTCCAGGAACCAGGGAATCTTCCTAGCTGGCTTTCAAAGCTGATCTGTAATCAGATAGACAAACAAGATCAAGGCAGCCCTCTGTCAGCTTGCTACTATTGCAGAGCAAGCTGAAAAAATTAACAAAAATAACATAAAAAATAATAATAATATAATTAACCTAAGATGGATTAGGAAAACCATAAATATTATTAAAGAAATGTATTTCCCACCCAAAATTAGGTAGGGTCACCCACTGACCCTACCCTTGAAATCCAACTCCTTATATTTTAGATAATTAAGTAAAGAAAGACCAAAATACTACGGCTCCACTATTGAGCTTTTGGTCAATTAAATATTTCACACACATTGTCACGTATAGGTTTCACACCTAAAATTAAGTCACAATTGAGGTGTTGTCTATATTTTAGGAATTACGGAAGGAAATTTGTTTTGTCACAATTCCCACACGCAGCTGCAGCAGCCAATGCACCCGCGCACGGCTGAGATACAGTCCTGTCACTCCGTCAAGGTTGTGTACGCATCCCCAGGCCTCTGATAAGTACGCGGCCGCGGGACTACGGGTTGACAGAGTGACAGGCGGCCTGAGAGGCTCAGGTACCGCTTAAAAATGCTAAAACCCACAGGGGAACATTCTACATATGTAATAAATGTTCCCGTGGATAGTAGATAGTCTAAGAGTACACAATATTATATAAAAATACTTAAATAATCCTTATACGTATTTTTTATTTAATATAATTCAAAGTACCAAGAATTTCGAAAATAAGACAATGACAACTTCTAAAAATATATTAAAGTACTTTAATATAATTTTATGATAATTTCTAGAAATAAATAGTTTCTTGACATACTAAGAAAACTAATGATGTAAAAATATTACATGAATTTTCATGACTTATATTTTTAAGTAATTATCTTAGTAAATTAACTCGAACTCGAAAAGAAGGAGTAAAATCAATATCATGACTTTTACTCCAGTTATATAATACATAATGAGAACTCACCTGACATTGGGATGTCCGTAGAAATTTCTATTTATATAATTATTAAATTACTGGGAACATTGACTAAGGATAATTAATTGAATAATACATAAATGAGACAGATTAGTGTTATTCACAAGTCCTAATATGTATTATAAAGTAGAATAATTCCCATACCCTGAGGAATTAGATGCTACCCGTGCTATAGCACCAAGAACACGTGACAGGCTACCTCTGTTTTCACTGCTAGCCTTAGTGTCCGTCCCTTTGAGCCCCTGTACCCCTCAGAAGGACAATGTTGGGACTCCAAAAGCTATAAATAAAGAGCTATTTTGAGGATATTGATGGGCAGAGACCCAGTTATATTTATATCCAGACACCGTGACAAGGTAATCAAGTACTTATAAGAGATAAGTAAGAGATTTATGGCTAAGTCTGATAAATAATATCTGTCCTCAACCTCTTTTTTTATCAATTAAAACTTCTGAACAACCTTATAACCTCAGTATACAGGTTTAACCCATCAGTGCACATCTCAAACAGATACCCAAAGGATTTAATAATACACCAGTGAGCTTTATTATCCTTTTCTCTGTAGTGGCAGCTTGGCTACAAGGCCCTGCCACTCCGCCATGTATTTTATATACATATTATTTTTGGGTACAATATCCTTTAAGCTAAAGAGCCCAAAGTAACCAGGACTATATTTTTTCATACTGAAATCCCTGAAGAGAGGTGTTAAAGATCCCCAATATAATTGTTGCCCCTCTATAAAAATATTTAATAATCAATTAATTCATACTGATTAAAACAATAAACCATAACCAAACCACTTAACCTTGCAACAAGCTTAATCCAAATATTTCACATATTTTTTCTGCATTTATTAAATAATATATTTATTATTTATTCTATCACCTCTGGTAGCTAAAGGATAGCAAGCGTCTTGGCATGCAGGAGGATGACACACTCTATTGATCAATAATCATCTAACTCCTCTGATTCCAACACAGAATTTACTTTCCCACATGATTCACTACCAGAGCAACCAGAAGTCTTGATTATTGAAGCATCAACCAGGAGTCCCACGCCTGCACCCACCCTAGTCCCACGCCTGCACCCACCCTAGTCCCAATATCCCCTGAACCGTCTGTTTAATATTTTGAAGGCTATGCTGGATAATCAACCCAAAATTGAACTCCTAATTAATCTTCCCTTTCTGAATCAGAGTTTCCCATCCTTAAAAATCAAAAAAGGAATGCATCTAATCCTGTACTCATCACTAGGGATACGGAGAAGAGAACTTTGAGGCCATGGATTGAGGACCCTTCATTGACTGGAGCATCTCAGCCTGAAGGAAAGGCTATTAGCCAAACTGAAGCCCAGGCCCAAACCATTGGGCCAACATCAAATCCTGGCTCAAATCAGCCATTTCAGTCAAATCATTTTGTGTTGAAATTAAGATCATGGAAGCTAATTCTATTGCATTTCCTACAATTTTTTGTTGGCTTGACTAAGGAAGACATGTTGAGTTTTTCATAATGGGAAGAATTAAAGGACAATTTAACCCCTTCAACTTATACCAAACTTATCAGCACCACCCAGCTCTTAATTAACAACACCCTAAACCTTCTTTGACAAAGCATCCTGTCAAACCCCCCCAATTCATCAAAATCTTAAAGTTTTTGGACCTCTCAAAATCTTTTAAATTTTCTTTTATATTAAGAATACCTGAGTTTCTTTTAAGAAATTAATTTGAAATTGTGATTTTATGGAAGTCAAGAACCACTGAATGAAGAATTGAATCATGTTGCATATTAAAAACACCACAAATGGAACATTTAATTAATCCAATATTTTTGGCATTCCATATGAAAATATCATGTTTTTTTTGGGGGTAAGATTTTGATGAAATTTCTAAGAACTGAAAACCAGTAGACTATGAAAAAGGATTAGAGAATTGAGAAATCAACAATAGAATAAGAGAGAAGAGAAGAAAGGTGAAGAAACAGACAGCTTAAACTTTATGTGGTTTAGAGAAGAAGGATATGGCAATGCAGGGTTGATAGAGGCAAGGAGATGGAGATGGATGCCTGAAAGTAAAATAACTAGATTGTCAGAGTTGTCCTGGTAGTCCATTCTTGCGGACTAGATTCTTACCAGGCTAGGACTGTTAGGCATTTAAGCTTGATTAGATGATAGTTGATGGAGAGATTGGATTGGTTTTAGTAGAAGGTTGGGCTGGAAGGTTGCGAGGTTGGCTGAGAGAAACCGGGATACAAGTTGAGTTGAGTGAATAGATAGGAGAAAATAAGAAAAGAGGAGGCTTTGAAGGAAAGAGATTTGAAAGAAAGAAATGTGAAAGAAAGAGAAGGGAAGAGCAGTTGTTGAGAAAGTAGAAAACCAAAGAAAGAAGTAGAAGGATCATTGCAGTTGACCCAGAAGACTCCAAGAGTGAATGCAGGGAGAGCAAGTAGGGAGTGAGACTCCCCGGGTGACAGTTTACATGTCACTTCATTCTTAACACCCCACGTGACTGGTAAGAGGATAGTCCGAGAGGTCATTTCTCTGGCAAGTTGAAGACTTTGTGCTGAAAAAGTTGTAAGGAACTTAATGAAGAGGCCTTTGTGAGGGAATCCGCAATCATGAGGTGACTTTGTATCAAACTAAGAGTGAACTCCTGATTACCAAAGTCTTTGCATAAGCCCTTTGTCTTGATGTCTATATGTCTGAACTTTGAGTGTGATCCAAATTCCTTAATCTTATTGTCTAGGCCTTTTTTGTCTATGTACAAGGTGGGTTTGGGTTTGGGAAGTTAATATACTTCACTAATTAGATGCTTGAATCATTTGAGTTTGAGGTAGAAATCAATTAAGGCATTCAATTCATATTTGGTGGAGGAGTAGGTAATGTTTCTCTTCCTAGTGGAGTTCCAGACAACAGGACTTCCGTAGTGAAGAATGATTTACCCAGTTTGAGACTTACAGAAGGTAGGATCTTCTCCCCACCTGGTGTCACTAAAACTAGAGAGAACATCCTGTTCAGGGTCCAAGGCAATAACAAGTTTGAAGTCTTTCATCGTCTTAAGGTACTTCCACACCTGTTGAACTTCCCTCCAATGATCCATTCCCAGTTTGGAGTTAAACCTAGCCAGGATAGATACAAAGAGAGAGATTTCTGGTCAAGTTTCTTGGGCTAGATGATTTAAAAGTCCAATGGCAGACCTGTAATTGATGTTCATTTGAAAAAATTCAGTGTGATCCGCGTCAGAGGCTGGTTCAAGGCTTAAGTTCTGAGTCAGAGGGGTATGGGTGTTCTTGCACAATGAAAGTACAAGCTCTTCCAGACCACAAGCAATATGGTTGGGCTGACTCAAGAGAATCTTGTTGTCCTGGATTTCCATGAGAATTTCAAGGATAGTGTTGGGTGGATGACATGACAAGTTTTTGAAGCGTTCAAGAAAATTAGATTTAAAGAGGTTCAAATTAACCACATGGATTAAATCATCTATTTGAAATTAGACAATATCTCCAGTTTTAGAATTCAGATGAGGCAGGGGTTGCTAGTTGATTTTTGATATCCTTGATACTTGATCCACAAGGTTAAAGTTTTGTACCAGTTTTTGGGAGATTGTTGTTAAGTATATTGCGTTAGAAGTACTACTATGGAGAGTGGACAATGAATAGAGGTTTGCAGAATGAAGATACCCCATATTTGGAGTATCTGGAGATTGTCAAGTAGTTAACCGCTGTGGAAAGAATGAAGGTTATCCCCCTATAATTGTCCCAAGTTTAGGAAGTTAATGGTTCCCTGCGTTTGAAAGGAGATGAGGATGTCCAAAGTCGCACTTAAATGAGAAATAGAAATAATGAGACAAAGAGATAAAGAAAATTAGAGAGAGAGAGAAATCGCCAATCCTTCAATCCTAAGAAATTTCCACCTGGATGTGTATCCGGTATGAGTTCCTTTAATCTCCTGGTGAGATGAGTGATCCAATTTGATGATGTGATGTGATGATTCCCCTTCCTCCTTCCATACATGCCCCTCCTCTAACCCGGAGTTGGGAGGGAGGATAAGTCCTCCCTCTCAACCCTAACCTAAGTACACGCGCAAATGAAAGTATGACAAAGAAACAGAAAACAATCCCAAAACAGAAACCCTAGCCTCCTCTCCCCACCTCCTGCGTACCAAACTCCCCCTGTTGTCCGTACGCCGTTCCGTCCATCTGGTTTGTCCTTCTCATGATGCGGTCCTTGCACCACGCCCTACTCAGAGCCCCCCGCGCCTGTCTGTATCCGTTTGTCCCCGCCCGTCGTGGGTGTTTGGTAATATCCGGCGTGATCCGCATGCTTGCACGCGCGCTCCATCCGTTCCTTCATAGCCCGCGGATTGCTCCGCCCCTACGTATCCGAAACGGCGCGCCTGTGAACCTAGTTGAGCGCACTACCTTCCAAATCCAATCCC
>CM062625.1:10760763-10821143 GCA_025617555.3 Puccinia polysora | reverse complement strand
AGATATGCGGCAAGAAAAATCTCAATTTGAGCTTGTTGACAATTAAATCAAGGGGGCAAATAGAAATAGAAGGGCTCCAAACAAGAAAAGACAAAAGATTTTAAGTCTTTTCTTTTAAGATGTGTGGTTGGTTTTTTTGGTTTAATGAACTCAGTTACTAACTAATGATGAATTGTTAGTCAAAGTTGGAATAATCTGAATCTGAAGTTCAGAGGAAGAGAATAAAAGTGAATTGGCATCACTTAATTTGGAATCAGAATCCTCTTCAGAGGAAGATAAAATGCAGCAAAGCTCAACCAGAAGTTCATCTTTGGTGAGTTTCATTTCATTGATCTGATTAAAGAAATGAATACTAAGTTAGTTTTAATGATAGTAAAAAAAAGTGAAATACCTCAATCAAATACCCAAGAAATTCAATAAGTTCTTGGGTGAGGTTTGGGATATGATTGGAGATGGGAATTGCCAATTTAGAGTCATTGCTGAATCTCTTGGTTATGAAGAACACGGTTGGTTTAAAAGTTAGGAAGGAAATTATTGAAACATTAGAGAAACATAAGGCATGCTACATTAAGATAATTGGTGGTGCAAAGGAGGTTGAAAAGATTAAACAAAGACTTGATTTTGATTACATCAATGAAAAGATTCCCTCCTAAAAATGGCTGGCTAAATTAGATATGGCCCAAATCATAGGAGACACATATTACAGACCTATATGTTTCATTTCATTTGAGTCATGTGATACTTATATTCCAATGAAAAATAGTTTTACTGATCAATCAGATCCAATGTTCATTTCCTTTTTAAACAATAACCAATGGGTTGTATTAGTACTTGAGGGAGAAATGATTCCAATCCCATGCATTGTAGTATAACGGTGTTTCTTGATTTCCAAAAAAGCCTCTGGTTGGGTTGATCATCTCAAAGATCAATTGAAAATGTATTCTAGATTATAGATATTTTAGAATTTGACTTCATTTAATCATTGGTTTTCATATAAATTGTAATTCTAATGCAGCTAACAAGTTCTATTAATATAAATGCTTATCACATTGTGAAAATTATTATGTTGAGTTTTTTTAGTTAACATAATTATATTGAGTGTTTTGAATGAGAGTTCCATGGTAAGTCAGTTCAACTTGTGTTGGGCTGATTCAATCAAAAGCTTAACTTATGTTTTTCTTGGGATGGTATCAGCTTAAATTATGTTGAGCTTGGGATGGGATTAGCTTAAAACAAGTTGAACTTATTTTTTTGGGTGTTTTTACTTTGGGGCTTGTCAAAAGACTTGTATTTTTTTGGTCACTTTTACTTTAGGGCGTGTCAAAAGATTTCATTAATTTTTGGCCCTTTTACTTTAGGGCTAGTCAAGTTGAAATGACGTTAGGGCTTGTAAAGTTAGTTGTATTTTTTTGGTGTTTTTAATTTAGGGCTTTTCAAGTTACTTGTCTTTTTTTTGGTGTTTTTACCTTAGGGCTAGTCCATTTACTTGTGTTTTTTTGGGTTTCTTTACTTTAGGGCTAGTCCATAGGATAGTACCATTTTTTTATTTTTATTTTTTTATTTATTTATTTGTTTTTTTTTAACCAAAAAATGAACATTCTTTGATTTTTTGGTTGATTCTTGTTTTTTTGGAAGGTTTATTTAGTTTATGGGTTGTGTTAGTACCCTTTAATCCCTTTCCTTTTTTTTTTTTGCTCACCGCGGTCCAGTGCCATGTGAAAGTCCACATGGTGGGGGACTGGGTTGGGTGGGCCGTACAACTCCTTGAGCTGTGGGCCGCTGTACACAGCCCAAATTGGACCATGTGGCGTGCCACACAGCCCATTTCAAACCGTGTAAACGGCTCAATGAGCCATGAATTTAACATTACCCCTTATCATAAGCCATCCACCTCCCTTGGAATGACATATATATATATATGTAATGTTCAGGAAAGTGGAAACTTTGGGAATACAGCAGGCTATATACACAAATGAACTATGTAGATTCTAAATAAAGATCAACTGTTTTTCATATTAAAAACACATGTAGAATGTGGCTAGGTTTTTAGGGTATATAAGCCATGGCTTATTCATCAAGAGGTCTTGTTTCATTCTGATCTCAACCAAATTTTCCCCATCAGATTTTAACCGCATCATCTCAAGCTTCTAAAACTTGAAAACTACCTTGATTATACCATGGATTATCTCCCTGGTAAGCTTTCAAATTCCCTGGGTCCCTTGTGTTCTAATACTTATTTGAACTGGTATGATCAATTTTGAGAACAACAGGATTTGAATGCACACCTTTGTGAGGAATATGTTAAAAGATCCCATAAAAAAGTGTTGAAGTCAATGTTTTATTTTTATCAGAAAAATTAAAATGAAAAGGTGGAAAATATGAGGTTGCAAACATCCATAGATCTTTTTCTGATTGAGCCTTCAACTGAAGAAAAAAACAGCCATTGATAGCTGATAGTGCAGATGTCCAATCAACTCACAAGGTACCATCAGTGGATGATGAAACAGCAACTGCTCAAGATATGCCTTCCCCCCAGCTTAAAGTGGTTCCAGCAGAGAACCTGGCAAACCAACCCCATGAATTGAAAGAATTTTTTGATGCAACAAAGTGTTTATCAAAAATTATCCAAACATGCAAAGCTGATACATTCACATATCTCCAGGTTAACCCAAAAATATCTGCTGCAAGACTCCAAACGGCGCAGGGAATTGGCAGTTCTCTGGAGGGGATAGGTGCTTTTTTAGGCTGCCCTCCTGAGTGTTACAAAAATATTTAAATGTAACCAAGATCAAAGTCCAGAACCTGGTAAACGGGGAACCAAAAGTAAGAGGATAAAGATTGTAGTGGTTGGTAGCTGGGAGACAACACTATCTGAGGCAAGATGATGTTGGGGAAAAACTTGAATAGAAGGAGTCAAGAATTTTTCAGAGTTCAACAAGAAAATGCAATTTTGAGTGACAAAGCCCACAAGCTAATAGCTCCGGTCGTCAGCAGGAGCTTAGGAAAGATCAACTCAATCCCAAACAACCTCCAGGTTCTCAATGAACCTGCCCAACTCTCTGCAATCAAGCTCTTGAAGGGTACCAGATAACTGTGGGTGGCTGCACAAGACAAAGCTAATTGTTTGAAGAAGCTCTAGAAGAAAAACAATAATTGATTCAAACAATAATAACCCAACACTTCTCAAGGGACTCAAGAGTAGCGTGGCGGAATTCAACTTCAAGAGAAGTTAAGGGAGGTTTAACACTCCAGGTTTTAAGCTTAATAAAACCTCTTCAGTCAAACATGACTGGGTCTAGAAAGATAATCAAAGGATGATCGGGACCAGTATGGTTGGATAAAAGGATCAGGAGTGGTGTAATACACTCAAGAATTCAATTAGTCAAATTCTTCTTCAACCAGCAAAGCTATTGGTTGGTGATAAGGATCAAGGATCAAGGGTTTGAGTATGGAGGCTCAAGGATTAAGGGGCAATCATAGATATCTGATGTGATGATAGGATGTGCTGATGTTCTCCAAAAGGCAGGGGAGAGCCCCTCCTTATATGGGTAGGAGGCCCTGTTAGACTATGTACAATGGATTCTACAAATAGAGCAGAAAAAGAATGAAAATCAGGTCATCTCTCGCGTCCGTTGGTTGATGGGCGTCCCTTCACCATCTCTCGCGTCTGTCCGTGGATGGGCGCGCGCAAAAATACCGGAATCACCCAACCCTCACCCAAAGGTGGAAGGGGTGGGAAAAGAGAAAACGGATCAGACCGCTGCGGATGTCCGCACGCGGTAGTTGACACTCTCCACCCCTCGCCCAAAGGGGGAAAGGGATGGGAAAGGAAAATGAATCAGACCGCTGCGGATGTCTGCGTGCGGTAGTCAACACTATCCACACCCACCCGGAGATGGAAGGGGGGTGGGAGAGTCCCAGGAAGGGTGACGGATGAAGTTTGTGAGAGTGCAGATGGGCAGATAGGAGATTGGCTTGAGGCGATTGAGTAAATCCTGACAGGCTTGAGATTGGCAACCAATAGATTGAGTGAGGTGGGAGATTGATGGATCCGAGGATTGGACAAGCGCTTGGAGTTGCGGTTGGGATGGGTTTGGTAAGTCATGGATGAGCAACGCGTGACAATGACAATGAGGATGAGCGACGCGCGACAATCAAAATGAGGATGAGAGACGCGCAACAATGATAATGAGGATGAGCAACGCGCGACAATGAGGATGAGGAGCGATGCAGATGAGGAGCAATGCGCGGGGATGAGGATGAGGAGCAATGCTGATGAGGAGCAATGCGCGGGGATGAGGATGAGGGGCAATGCGGATGAGGATGAGCAATGATGACAATGATGGATGAGGATGAGGACGCCCAAGGATAGGAATTTTTTTTTTTGAATTCTTTTCCCACGGTGTCCCAAATGGTTCACCACAACGCTTCAGATGTGCCTGTGGAGGATCAAGTTCAGGAGTCCTGGGTTTTTTCCCTTGATGATGCCACTGTCAAGGCCTCTGACAATACCTCAGTGCTGAAAGCAGAAACCCCAGCTGAAGAACCCCACATTGCTCCAGGAACCAGGGAATCTTCCTAGCTGGCTTTCAAAGCTGATCTGTAATCAGATAGACAAACAAGATCAAGGCAGCCCTCTGTCAGCTTGCTACTATTGCAGAGCAAGCTGAAAAAATTAACAAAAATAACATAAAAAATAATAATAATATAATTAACCTAAGATGGATTAGGAAAACCATAAATATTATTAAAGAAATGTATTTCCCACCCAAAATTAGGTAGGGTCACCCACTGACCCTACCCTTGAAATCCAACTCCTTATATTTTAGATAATTAAGTAAAGAAAGACCAAAATACTACGGCTCCACTATTGAGCTTTTGGTCAATTAAATATTTCACACACATTGTCACGTATAGGTTTCACACCTAAAATTAAGTCACAATTGAGGTGTTGTCTATATTTTAGGAATTACGGAAGGAAATTTGTTTTGTCACAATTCCCACACGCAGCTGCAGCAGCCAATGCACCCGCGCACGGCTGAGATACAGTCCTGTCACTCCGTCAAGGTTGTGTACGCATCCCCAGGCCTCTGATAAGTACGCGGCCGCGGGACTACGGGTTGACAGAGTGACAGGCGGCCTGAGAGGCTCAGGTACCGCTTAAAAATGCTAAAACCCACAGGGGAACATTCTACATATGTAATAAATGTTCCCGTGGATAGTAGATAGTCTAAGAGTACACAATATTATATAAAAATACTTAAATAATCCTTATACGTATTTTTTATTTAATATAATTCAAAGTACCAAGAATTTCGAAAATAAGACAATGACAACTTCTAAAAATATATTAAAGTACTTTAATATAATTTTATGATAATTTCTAGAAATAAATAGTTTCTTGACATACTAAGAAAACTAATGATGTAAAAATATTACATGAATTTTCATGACTTATATTTTTAAGTAATTATCTTAGTAAATTAACTCGAACTCGAAAAGAAGGAGTAAAATCAATATCATGACTTTTACTCCAGTTATATAATACATAATGAGAACTCACCTGACATTGGGATGTCCGTAGAAATTTCTATTTATATAATTATTAAATTACTGGGAACATTGACTAAGGATAATTAATTGAATAATACATAAATGAGACAGATTAGTGTTATTCACAAGTCCTAATATGTATTATAAAGTAGAATAATTCCCATACCCTGAGGAATTAGATGCTACCCGTGCTATAGCACCAAGAACACGTGACAGGCTACCTCTGTTTTCACTGCTAGCCTTAGTGTCCGTCCCTTTGAGCCCCTGTACCCCTCAGAAGGACAATGTTGGGACTCCAAAAGCTATAAATAAAGAGCTATTTTGAGGATATTGATGGGCAGAGACCCAGTTATATTTATATCCAGACACCGTGACAAGGTAATCAAGTACTTATAAGAGATAAGTAAGAGATTTATGGCTAAGTCTGATAAATAATATCTGTCCTCAACCTCTTTTTTTATCAATTAAAACTTCTGAACAACCTTATAACCTCAGTATACAGGTTTAACCCATCAGTGCACATCTCAAACAGATACCCAAAGGATTTAATAATACACCAGTGAGCTTTATTATCCTTTTCTCTGTAGTGGCAGCTTGGCTACAAGGCCCTGCCACTCCGCCATGTATTTTATATACATATTATTTTTGGGTACAATATCCTTTAAGCTAAAGAGCCCAAAGTAACCAGGACTATATTTTTTCATACTGAAATCCCTGAAGAGAGGTGTTAAAG
Organism: Puccinia polysora; assembly: GCA_025617555.3. Taxonomy (NCBI): domain Eukaryota; kingdom Fungi; phylum Basidiomycota; class Pucciniomycetes; order Pucciniales; family Pucciniaceae; genus Puccinia; species Puccinia polysora. The sequence goes on along the minus strand of CM062625.1, from coordinate 10,814,857 downwards.
ATCCCCAATATAATTGTTGCCCCTCTATAAAAATATTTAATAATCAATTAATTCATACTGATTAAAACAATAAACCATAACCAAACCACTTAACCTTGCAACAAGCTTAATCCAAATATTTCACATATTTTTTCTGCATTTATTAAATAATATATTTATTATTTATTCTATCACCTCTGGTAGCTAAAGGATAGCAAGCGTCTTGGCATGCAGGAGGATGACACACTCTATTGATCAATAATCATCTAACTCCTCTGATTCCAACACAGAATTTACTTTCCCACATGATTCACTACCAGAGCAACCAGAAGTCTTGATTATTGAAGCATCAACCAGGAGTCCCACGCCTGCACCCACCCTAGTCCCACGCCTGCACCCACCCTAGTCCCAATATCCCCTGAACCGTCTGTTTAATATTTTGAAGGCTATGCTGGATAATCAACCCAAAATTGAACTCCTAATTAATCTTCCCTTTCTGAATCAGAGTTTCCCATCCTTAAAAATCAAAAAAGGAATGCATCTAATCCTGTACTCATCACTAGGGATACGGAGAAGAGAACTTTGAGGCCATGGATTGAGGACCCTTCATTGACTGGAGCATCTCAGCCTGAAGGAAAGGCTATTAGCCAAACTGAAGCCCAGGCCCAAACCATTGGGCCAACATCAAATCCTGGCTCAAATCAGCCATTTCAGTCAAATCATTTTGTGTTGAAATTAAGATCATGGAAGCTAATTCTATTGCATTTCCTACAATTTTTTGTTGGCTTGACTAAGGAAGACATGTTGAGTTTTTCATAATGGGAAGAATTAAAGGACAATTTAACCCCTTCAACTTATACCAAACTTATCAGCACCACCCAGCTCTTAATTAACAACACCCTAAACCTTCTTTGACAAAGCATCCTGTCAAACCCCCCCAATTCATCAAAATCTTAAAGTTTTTGGACCTCTCAAAATCTTTTAAATTTTCTTTTATATTAAGAATACCTGAGTTTCTTTTAAGAAATTAATTTGAAATTGTGATTTTATGGAAGTCAAGAACCACTGAATGAAGAATTGAATCATGTTGCATATTAAAAACACCACAAATGGAACATTTAATTAATCCAATATTTTTGGCATTCCATATGAAAATATCATGTTTTTTTTGGGGGTAAGATTTTGATGAAATTTCTAAGAACTGAAAACCAGTAGACTATGAAAAAGGATTAGAGAATTGAGAAATCAACAATAGAATAAGAGAGAAGAGAAGAAAGGTGAAGAAACAGACAGCTTAAACTTTATGTGGTTTAGAGAAGAAGGATATGGCAATGCAGGGTTGATAGAGGCAAGGAGATGGAGATGGATGCCTGAAAGTAAAATAACTAGATTGTCAGAGTTGTCCTGGTAGTCCATTCTTGCGGACTAGATTCTTACCAGGCTAGGACTGTTAGGCATTTAAGCTTGATTAGATGATAGTTGATGGAGAGATTGGATTGGTTTTAGTAGAAGGTTGGGCTGGAAGGTTGCGAGGTTGGCTGAGAGAAACCGGGATACAAGTTGAGTTGAGTGAATAGATAGGAGAAAATAAGAAAAGAGGAGGCTTTGAAGGAAAGAGATTTGAAAGAAAGAAATGTGAAAGAAAGAGAAGGGAAGAGCAGTTGTTGAGAAAGTAGAAAACCAAAGAAAGAAGTAGAAGGATCATTGCAGTTGACCCAGAAGACTCCAAGAGTGAATGCAGGGAGAGCAAGTAGGGAGTGAGACTCCCCGGGTGACAGTTTACATGTCACTTCATTCTTAACACCCCACGTGACTGGTAAGAGGATAGTCCGAGAGGTCATTTCTCTGGCAAGTTGAAGACTTTGTGCTGAAAAAGTTGTAAGGAACTTAATGAAGAGGCCTTTGTGAGGGAATCCGCAATCATGAGGTGACTTTGTATCAAACTAAGAGTGAACTCCTGATTACCAAAGTCTTTGCATAAGCCCTTTGTCTTGATGTCTATATGTCTGAACTTTGAGTGTGATCCAAATTCCTTAATCTTATTGTCTAGGCCTTTTTTGTCTATGTACAAGGTGGGTTTGGGTTTGGGAAGTTAATATACTTCACTAATTAGATGCTTGAATCATTTGAGTTTGAGGTAGAAATCAATTAAGGCATTCAATTCATATTTGGTGGAGGAGTAGGTAATGTTTCTCTTCCTAGTGGAGTTCCAGACAACAGGACTTCCGTAGTGAAGAATGATTTACCCAGTTTGAGACTTACAGAAGGTAGGATCTTCTCCCCACCTGGTGTCACTAAAACTAGAGAGAACATCCTGTTCAGGGTCCAAGGCAATAACAAGTTTGAAGTCTTTCATCGTCTTAAGGTACTTCCACACCTGTTGAACTTCCCTCCAATGATCCATTCCCAGTTTGGAGTTAAACCTAGCCAGGATAGATACAAAGAGAGAGATTTCTGGTCAAGTTTCTTGGGCTAGATGATTTAAAAGTCCAATGGCAGACCTGTAATTGATGTTCATTTGAAAAAATTCAGTGTGATCCGCGTCAGAGGCTGGTTCAAGGCTTAAGTTCTGAGTCAGAGGGGTATGGGTGTTCTTGCACAATGAAAGTACAAGCTCTTCCAGACCACAAGCAATATGGTTGGGCTGACTCAAGAGAATCTTGTTGTCCTGGATTTCCATGAGAATTTCAAGGATAGTGTTGGGTGGATGACATGACAAGTTTTTGAAGCGTTCAAGAAAATTAGATTTAAAGAGGTTCAAATTAACCACATGGATTAAATCATCTATTTGAAATTAGACAATATCTCCAGTTTTAGAATTCAGATGAGGCAGGGGTTGCTAGTTGATTTTTGATATCCTTGATACTTGATCCACAAGGTTAAAGTTTTGTACCAGTTTTTGGGAGATTGTTGTTAAGTATATTGCGTTAGAAGTACTACTATGGAGAGTGGACAATGAATAGAGGTTTGCAGAATGAAGATACCCCATATTTGGAGTATCTGGAGATTGTCAAGTAGTTAACCGCTGTGGAAAGAATGAAGGTTATCCCCCTATAATTGTCCCAAGTTTAGGAAGTTAATGGTTCCCTGCGTTTGAAAGGAGATGAGGATGTCCAAAGTCGCACTTAAATGAGAAATAGAAATAATGAGACAAAGAGATAAAGAAAATTAGAGAGAGAGAGAAATCGCCAATCCTTCAATCCTAAGAAATTTCCACCTGGATGTGTATCCGGTATGAGTTCCTTTAATCTCCTGGTGAGATGAGTGATCCAATTTGATGATGTGATGTGATGATTCCCCTTCCTCCTTCCATACATGCCCCTCCTCTAACCCGGAGTTGGGAGGGAGGATAAGTCCTCCCTCTCAACCCTAACCTAAGTACACGCGCAAATGAAAGTATGACAAAGAAACAGAAAACAATCCCAAAACAGAAACCCTAGCCTCCTCTCCCCACCTCCTGCGTACCAAACTCCCCCTGTTGTCCGTACGCCGTTCCGTCCATCTGGTTTGTCCTTCTCATGATGCGGTCCTTGCACCACGCCCTACTCAGAGCCCCCCGCGCCTGTCTGTATCCGTTTGTCCCCGCCCGTCGTGGGTGTTTGGTAATATCCGGCGTGATCCGCATGCTTGCACGCGCGCTCCATCCGTTCCTTCATAGCCCGCGGATTGCTCCGCCCCTACGTATCCGAAACGGCGCGCCTGTGAACCTAGTTGAGCGCACTACCTTCCAAATCCAATCCCCGGGGCAGATCGCCGCCCACACCGCATTCAATGCTGAGCCCAACCTGTTCACCAGGTGCGGAGCCAAACAGCGGCTGCTGCTGATCCAGCAGCTGCCGCTGCTGAGCACTCCGCATACCCTAATGCTGAGCCCGCTTGCTTCCAATGCTGAGCGCGCAGCCGCGACGCAGTCCCCAATCCGTGTCTATAAATTGACACCACATCCCCCCCCAACTTGAGTTCTTTCCCCAGAAGTTTCCCATTGCTTCACCATTCCACCACCTCCGCTACTTCCACTCCACCCCCACCACTCCCACTACCACCTTCCCCTTTCTTCCTCCCTCTCCATTGCCATCATGCTCACATGCAAGTTCTGCTCCCGGAACGGGCACGCGTGTTTGATCATCCCCGGTCAACGCGCCTGTGTTGCTTGCCGTCGCAGCCATTGTTGCTGCTTGATTAGCCACAGCATCCCTCGAGCTCCCCCCCAATCCAGCTCTCGCCCCAGGCCGCGCAAGAGGGCTTGTCCGGACCCATTCATGGTTTTGGACGACAAGTCAATCTCGGAAGGCTTGTGGACACCCCCCGGTTCACCTTCATCCCGCCGCCCCCAAGCTCTGTCACCCACCACCTCGCACGTGATCCGTGACTCGGCATCACCACTCCGCCGGGCCGGACCTCCACAACAGGGCAAATACAAAACCTTGGAGGAATGGCGTGCAGCAACCCGCGCTTGGGCCGCCGCTGTCGGCGTGAACCAAACGGTACCGGACCCGAGGCTTTTTGGAAGACCCGCGGCCGCGCCAGCACCCCCTTCTCCTCCTCCACGACCACCGACACCGCCCGCGCCACCAGGGGCCTTGGATGAGAGGCCTACAACCCCCGACGTCCCTCCGCCTCCGTCACCTATAGTTGTCCCGTCATCGCCTCCAGCTGGACCAAGCCCCCCTGTTGGTTCCCCGGAGGCCCCATCTTCACCGGCTGCTCCTCCCCCCATCCCTCCCAAGATCCCGGAGATTCCGATTGTAATGGCGCTCCCGGCGGCTGGCTTTGAGGCTTTCGCGGAAAGTTTGACCATGATGCTTCGGAATTTCCTTGCAATCCCCGGCGCACAATCCTCGGAATCCCGGCGCAAACTCCTGGCGTCTTTCTGGGCTTTACTGGCGTCCTCGAGGGCGGAAATGGAGGAAATGATGAAGATGGCTTAGGCGCATTGCCCCCCTTTTCCCCTTCTTCCTTTCCTCTACTTCTCCTCTTCTTGTTGTTTGTACCGCGCTTCCCTTTCCATTAAGAAAATACATGTATCCGCACGAGGTCCTAACCTTCTGAGAAAAAGTGCGCAACCACGCTTCATGAGAGTGAGCTTGAGATTGAGTCCGCACCCGGGCGCTTGCTTTGTGAGCAACCGTAAGTGACTAGCCATTCCAAAAGAGGCACCTGGACCGCCCCAGAAAAACTGCCACACAGTTCCCTGTACCCTTCCTGTAACAAACACAACAACCAAAAACCAGCGCGCGCCACCGTTAGAGAAGAGAGAGAGAGAGAGTAAGAGAACGGACATTCTGGGGTGTCTAGTTTTCCCGGCTGTGAACTGGCTAGAGCACCCCCTCACCAAATCAAAACTTATCCCCTACCCCCTCTACCTCCCCCCCCAACTTGGCCACTGTCCCCAGCTGGTTGCAACTGCCTACTCCGTCGCAACAACACGGTCTCCGCTTCTCCGCCCAAAGACAAATCCCCGGATTGCGTTCCTACACCATCACCGCGCTCCACACTCCCCTTGTCAGATCCATCGCCCCCTTCCGCTGTTTCGTCAAACAAGGTAGATCCTTGGGCAAAGAAGCGCTTGACATGCGAAGCGGCCGCCTTCTGTTTCAGCAGAGTACCGTCTAATTCCTCCAACTGATAGCTGCTGCCCTCAAGCTTGGACAACACGCGGAAAGGGCTGTTCCACCGGTTAGCAAACAACTTCCCCCACTGAGACTCCAGACTTCGGTTGTACAGGAGCACCAAATCCCCCTTCTGCAAGGGATCCCGGAGACGATGCAAGCAGCGCTTGTCCCAATAGCGCAACAATGCTGTCCAATTCTTCTTCAGCTGGTCTGCGGTCTTTGCAAGCATTCCATCCCGTTGAAGGAGCTGTTTGGGGCAAGCCTCAAGCAATTCGCTGGAAGTCTTCACCTTCCACCAGTCAACCCCCAGGAACGTCTCCAACCCAATGTCCACAGGAAGCACGGGGCGCTGCCCAAAAAGCAACTCGTACGGCAAGTAGCCTGTTGACCGCTTCACCCAAATCCGATCCATGAACAGAACCATTGGAAGGGTATCCTGCCAGCGCTTTCCGTCTTCCCCGCACATCTTGACCAGGGCATCCTTGATTGGTTGATGCCCGCGTTTGATCATGCCGGCCCCCTTGGGATAGTACTCCGTTACCCAGCCAAACTTGGCTCCGCAACTCCTCACCAACTCGACCAAACGGCCGCAAAACTCATCCCCTCCGTCCACTGTAACCAGACGAAGCAACCCGTACCGCGCAAACCAATCTTCCTCCAGAAATAGAGCAACTTTGTCCGCCGAGAGCTTGACCAACGGAAGCACTTCCACCCAACCGGACAGGTCGTCCTGCGCGACGAGCAGATAGGCAAACTTACCAGCCTTGATGTGGACAACATCAAGCGAGACTTGACCAAAGAGGGTGTCTTCCCCTGTGGGGTTTCTGACTTCCTTGGGCCATCTCGCGCTCTGCCGTTGACAGGCTTCGCAGGACGCCAGCCATTCCCGCACCGCATGCACTACCCCCGGCCACCAGAACCGCTCCTTCACCTGCCTCCGCGTTTTGACCTCCCCTCAATGACCAAGATTGTCGTGAAGGCTCCGGAGGATAGCTTCCTGATCCGTCCTTGAAGTGGTAACCACAAGAGGAACCGGAGTCTTCCGCGGCCAAAGCTGCCCCTCCTGTACGTAAAAGTTCCCTGCTCGCCGCTTTGCCCATTGAATGTCCTTGTCTGTAGTTCCATCAGGAAAACAAAGGTCCCACAAGTAGTCACAAAGAATCGCGTACCGCACGGTCTGCCGGAGCCGCAGCTGAACGCCTGCCTCCACAACCCCTACCTTGACAACCGGGGCCTCCACATCGAGCAGTTCCGCGTCCTCAAACGGTTCGTCCCTTGGGTACCGCGACAACGCGTTGGGCATAGTGAACGCTTTCCCCGGAACATGAACAACAGCAAAGGAGAAAAGTTGAAGAAACACCACCCACCTGGCCATGGGAGCGTTGGGCAACGCCGGGGAATTGATCTTGATGCCCGTGTTGTCAATGAAGATTTGGACTCCCTCCGGAAGATCATCCTTCAGGATCCAAGCCATTTGCGCCTGGTACACCGCCACTTAATTGGTCGCGCCCTGCGGGAGCTGAGTCAGCTGCATTCTTCCCAACCCAGTCTCAAATGCCATTAGAGGCCGCAAGCAAGGATCCAACTCGCGCTGGTTGTATCCCCCCATCACATCCACTAAACCGTAACAAGCGTGCCCCGCCATTGAATCAAGGAACTCATCAACGCAAGGGGGCCTTCCTGCGTCCCAGATTGTAAAGGAGTTGAGCCGCTGTAGATCATGAACAATCCTCAACAACTTTCCGTCCTGCTTCACCACCGCAAAGATTGGACTGGAGTAACTAGACGTTGACTGTTTGTAAAGGCCAGTCTTCACCCACTCCCGCACCAACTCCAGAAACTGCGCCCGGACCGCCCGCGGTATTGGAATTGGCTTGATCTGCCATGGCTTGTGATCAACAGTGGGGATGACATAGGGGTTGCCAATATTGTTTTTCAGGAGCCCCTGCTCTTCCGGTCCGAACGCAAGCGCTCTTTCCCAAATAACCAGAACCAAAATCAGCAACTCACGCTCCTCCGTACTCAACCATCCCGTTGGGCCAAAATTGAAAGCTGCAATCTTCTCCTCCGTGATCCGCGCCGAACTAGTAACCCACCCTGAAGCCTTAATTGGCATGACCCAAGGGTCCCGCAACCAAGCGATCGGTTGAAGCGGTCCGTTCAATTCCTGGGGCATTGGCTCATTCCTTTGTCGGACCTTCTGGGACACCAGCTTTTACTTGCCAGCGTTGCACCGCATCATCCACACGCCTCCTTTTCTGTAGGTCCTGCGCAGAACAGAACCGCGGCTTTTGCCTTTGCTCACGAGTGTGGCACAATGATAGGGTTTTTGAAGCGTAGTACCCTTGGGAAATGCATACTGGGAAAAGGGACTTACTTCTGCAACATGCGCGCCCTGAACTTTCCTTCAACTTCCTCCCTGCTCCTCATTAGTCGACCGCCGGCGCGAAACTGGAGCTTCTCTGTGCGGTCTCCTTGGTCGACTAGGAAAAATCCTCCAAAGCTTGCCCGTCGCAGACCAACTCCGCGTCTGGTTCCTCCTCATACTCCAACACTCTCCTCCGCTTCCCTTGCCCGTGATTGCAGATAGTCGTCTTGAACCTTCCGCCGGACAAATCCTCCACCGTCAACACCTCCGTTCCCGCCTCCGGATTGAAAACCATTTGTGCTCAAAACCCAAACATGAACGGCCTTCCCAAAATAACATCCCCACAATCAACCAAAAGAAAAGAAAGAGGCCTGCGGACCCTTGCGACCTTGAACTCCGCCTCCTCAACTACTCCATCCACACAACACTCCCCTCTGTTAAGCGCGCGGAGACCCATTGCGCATTTCAGCCAAACCAACCCCAAATCATCCACCATCCGCAATGGCAGCAGGTTCACCATTGAACCGCTGTCCACCATAGCCCACACCTTCCTTCCCGCTATGACCATTGGAACGTAAGCAAGCGGAGTTGAAACCAATTTCAACTTGCACACCCCGTGCCACGTGAACCCGCTGCACCGTCTGAGGTAGCCGGCCCTGACCGCAATCCCGCAACGCCTGAACCATCTTGTCTACCACCACCGAAGACACGGCCGCCAGTTCCCGCAAGTTCAGCAGGAGCGGAGTCACCTAACCCATCACCCTTTGCACAATGTCCGCCGCTTTCTTCTTCCCTACAGGATTTGCTGCCGGCGACTTGGTTCCGGACACGCGTGCGGCTGGTTTTGGAACGGCCGACGGGGGTCGCTCCTTCGCGTCCACCTCCATTTTATCGGAGACCGCCACCTTTTCTTCCATTTCCACTACCCTTACCTCAGCTTCCACCCAAGGTGGTTGCCACGATCCCGGACCAGTAACAATTCCCAGTGATGCTCGCGCCGTTGTTCCTGCCTTCTGACCCCGTGTGCGCACCTGCAGCATTGCGGTCCGCTGGCTTGGCTCCATTGGAATCTGTTTGCCCTTTGGAAACATGTACCCCATCCCCGCTGTTTGAACCAATCCTGCGCTGAGATCCTTCGTAAGCTCCTTGCACGCCGATTGCCAATGACTGTTTGCCCCGCAGTACAAGCACCCCCTTGGCACAAAGGTACCGGGCGGCCGAAACCCTTCCACCATGTGAGGTGGAGGCCCTCGCGGCTGCTGCTGGGCCATACGGCTCATGCAGATCTTCAAATCATTCATCAGTTTGGTCAATTTGCTTACCGGAGGGGCGGGCGCGGGTTGAGGAACCGGAACACGCGTGGAAGTAGGTCGAACTGGGGCCGGAAATTGCGCCGGAGCCGGAACCTGGGGGGCGGATTTCTTTGGTCCCGCTGGGAAGGACTTAGCGGTGTCCTCAATAAGCTCTTCTAAGTCAAGCTCACTCTCCAAAGCCTGGCAAATGACAGCCAACTCCGGAAGGAGCGCAATACTCCCGTCTAATGACCGCTTTACCAAGTTGTGATCCTAAAGATGCCGCTGCACCCTTGCCCGGTGTTGAGCGCCTAAACCGCCCAGAAACGCGCGTTTCATGGCCCCCGTCTGTCCCGCCACCACCTCGCTCTTTGACAAGTACCAATAGATCCAATCAAATGTCAAGGTGTACTCCGCCAGCTCCACCCGCGTTCTGACTCCTCTGCGCGCGCTCCCCTCCAAGGCCATGCGGTGGAAATCGCTTTCCCGGAATCAAGGTTTGCGCCTACCCCACCACGTTAGGATCTCCGCCTTCAGTTTTGGCCAATCTTGATTCTCGTAGCCTTCCATTTCCTCCACATCCCAGAGCTTCTCTTCGTCCATAATGAACAGGACAACAAGCCGGGCCTTATTGGCGTCCGACGCACCTTCCGCATCTGCAATACCTTTGTATCTCAAGATGAATTGCTCCCCATCCGCAGTGTTTAATTAGATGTGAGGGTAGTTGTGCGGCCTGATGCAAACCGGAAGAGTGGGTTCATGGTCACTGGAGACCAATGGGGGAATGGCGTAGCTTGTCCTGGGTTGAGCAGAGGGAGGGGGAGGAGGAGGGATGAAAGAAAAGAGTGGGGTTGGAGTGGCGGACCCGGAGACGGAAGGAGAAGAAGAAGAAGAAGAAGGAGCAACTGTAGGAAGGTATGAATAGGAAATTGCGCCCGGTTAACTTTGAAAGACAAGAAAAAGAAGGTTACTTCCCGGCCAGACCCCCAGATGTGGAAAGAATAAAGGTTATCCCCCTATAATTGTCCCAAGTTTCGGAAGTTAACGGTTCCCTGCGTTTGAAAGGAGATGAGGATGTCCAAAGTTGCACTTAAATGAGAAATAGAAATAAGGATATAAAGAGATAAAGAAAAGTAGAGAGAGAGAAAAATTGCCAATCCTTCAATCCTAAGAACTTTCCACCTGGATGTGTATCCGGTATGAGTTCCTTTAATCTCCTGGTGAGATGAGTGATCCAATTTGATGATGTGATGTGATGATTCCCCTTCCTCCTTCCATACATGCCCCTCCTCTAACCCGGAGTTGGGAGGGAGGATAAGTCCTCCCTCTCAACCCTAACCTAAGTACACGCGCAAATGACAGTATGACAAAGAAACAGAAAACAATCCCAAAAAAGAAACCCTAGCCTCCTCTCCCCACCTCCTCCGTACCAAACTCCCCCTGTTGTCTGTGCGCCATTCCATCCATCCGGTTTGTCCTTCTCATGACACGGTCCTTGCACCGCGCCTGTCCGTATCCGTTTGTCCGCGCCCGTTGTGGGTGTTTGGTAATATACGGTGTGATCCGCGCGCTCCATCCGTTCCTTCATAGCCTGCGGATTGCTCCGCCCCTACGTATCCAAAACGGCGCACCCGCGAACCTAGTCGAGAGCACTACCTTCCAAATCCAATCCCCGGGGAGGATTGCTGCCCACGCCGCATTCAATGCTGGGCCCGACCCATCCACCAGGTGCGGAGCCAAACAGCGGCTGCTGCTGATCCAGCAGCTGCCACTGCTGAGCACTCCGCATACCCTAATGCTGAGCCCGCTTTCCTCCAACGCTGAGCGCGCAGCCGCAAAGCAGTCCCCAATCCGTGTCTATAAATTGACACCACACCACATCCTCAAATCAGATTGGAGGTTACTCAGGAACAACCTCAGATCATACTCAATAATTGTCAAACTTCTCTTCAAGTACTCATAACGTTGACTCAAACACCGTCATCATATTTCAACTATACTGTTTCTTTCTTATATTTCTTTATCTTTATTTATTTTCTTCTATTCTTTTTCTTCAAGCATCAGCTCAACCCTCCAACCTTTCACTGCTGAAGTATCTATTTTGTGTGCCCAGTGAGATCTCAGTTTCTCTTCTTATCAACTATATATTAACTGCCATTTCTGACTTACTTGTATATCCTAACTCTCATCTCAGCCTCATAGTCTCAAACTCACTCTTATAGCCTTTCATAAAAAGCCTTCTGACTTTATACTCCTCACAGCCTGATCCTGATTTCCCAGTTTTAAGCAATATCAAACCTATTGATTCTAATAATTGTTTTAAACCGTAGAGAGATTATTTTAATTTTAAGTATGGAGCTTTTCCATTTGAGCCTTCCGGAGTTCTTATGATTACAGTTTCTTTGAGGGGGGCATGTAAAAAAGCTCCTTTTAAGTCACATTGAGTAAGTTTCATCTTTTTCTTCAGACCATACACAAGAGCTATTTGGAGTGACCCCAGTTTTCCAGTTGGTGCCCAAGTTTTTTTGTAGTCAACCCCTAAGACTTGGCTAAATCCTTGAACACAGAGCCAAGCTTTAAATTTAATGGGATCACCATGACAGTTCTCCTTTATTTTAAAGACCCACGTTGTATTTAAAATTTTATCCAGAGTGCCATAATATTCTTCCCAGACATCTTGGGGTTCTGTAGAGTTCAGTTTGTTGTCGGCATCATTTTTCCGCTTGGGCCACTCAGGACATTTTTGTGCGGCTTTGTAGGAGGGTGGCTTGTAGTAGTGGTGAAAGCCGTATCATTGGGGCTTCCTAGTCTCCTGTCTGGGTCTTTGAGTGATTTCTCAAATGGGTTCTGAGGATATAGGAGGTGATTGAAGAGGTTCAGGGTCTGGAGCTGATGAGGCCACAGATGCTGAGTCTTCCTGATCCGGGTCTGATTCTGAGAGGTTGTCCTACACTTCTCAAACAGTGTATTGCTTTTCCACCAAAGAGAAGTCTGACTTGTTTGATTCAGAGTTTATTTGGCTAAAGAGATCAATCAACAGAGACTCAAGCAGAGGAAAGTTGTGCAGATTATTCTTGAGAAATTGGACATGTTTGGTTTCAATAACAGATCCAGATGAGTTGAGTATAAAATAGGAATGAAAAATGGGATTGAACCCAGCCAGAACTCCTTCGGACCCCTTCTCATTGAAATTTCTCCCTTTTTGTCAACAATTTGAAAGAAAGATGACAGAGGATCCTATGGGTTTCAAGTAATTAGTAGGGAGTTTTTTTTAAACATCAGTTCCCAAGGGGATCTGTCATTACCTTCCCTACAAACTTGATTAAGCATAAAGCAGCAACTTTTGACCACAATGTGCCAGTAACTTTTATTCAATCTAGAGGAGGAGAAAATTGCATGTGCTGACTCTATGATGGTCCAATTAGCTTGTTTGGCTCTACCGTTATGCTGAGAGTGATACGGTTTGGAAGTCAGAAGCTTGATATTTTTGGACTTGGCAAAATACCTCAAATTCTTGTTTGTAAATTCCATTCCTTTGTCTGAGAAGATTTCAGTTGGATAATAGTCTAACCTTTTGTATTCAGTTTTGAGAATTTTGATGATAACATCTGGAGTTTCATCTTTAGTCATCAGAGCAAAAGTGGCAAGATAGCCCGTAAATTTTTCAACAAGATTCAAAATGTAGCAATGACGGGCCTTTGATTGAGGAGTGATTTGTCCTATCAAGTCGAGGTGGATCCTTTTGAGGGGCTTAGATGAGGGCGTCAATGTTGCTGAGAAGGGGACTCTTGTGATTTTAATTTTTATACATCCATCACATTGAAAGTTATTCAGTTTGTCCTTAGAGAATCAATCCTTCAGAATAGTTTTAAGGGTAGAAATTGAGGCATGTCCATACATCCTATGGAGATCCATTAGTGATTGAGTTTCTGTCATTGTGGTGATTGAAAATTGATTTGAGAGATTGACCAAGAGATTTTTTCCAGCAGTTTGAGGCTTCTCTATCACAAATTGGTTGTCTCAAATTAAACCCTTCAGGACCATCTCACCACCTCTGGCAATAGAAAAGAAATCTTGTTCTTGAGAGATATTGCATCCCTTCTTTGCCAGGAGTCCAGGACTGATTAGTTTGACCACAATGCCTGGAAATTACATGCATTCCTCAAGATTTATGATAGATTCCTTCCATTCAATTCAAACAGTGCCTTTTCCTTGGATCTGGAGATTATCTTCTAAGTTTCCCCTCTTAATTTCTTCCAGATTGCCTTGTAGGTCAATTGAGGTGAAGTATTTCAAGTCATTAAATATATGTATGTTAGCACCTGAGTCCAAAAGAAGGTTAGGTGAGTTGTTTGCATTAATCCAAAGGGTAAGAAGAGCGTGATAGTTAATCATATGTGTCTTCTTGGTTCTTCTTTTGCATTCATTCTTTTGTTCCATCCACCATCCTGGAGAAACTTGAGGGTGTAGATGGAAACAGGATGATTCAGGATGCGGCGCATTTGGGTTGTGAAAGCCTTCCCTGCATCAAATCCCAACCTTTTTGTCCTCCTTGTCTGCCTTGCTCTTAGTAGTCACTAACAAGACATCTGATAAGGATTTGCCTGTTTTGAGTTGTGCCTTGTTTTCATTGTTATATTGGGTTAATTGATTGAATACTACCTCTACCTTTATTAGCTTCTCTACATGCATAATTGCTGTTTCAGATTCTCTAAGGTTGGAGGGAACTTGAAAAGTATTATGTACGCCAATATGCCCTTTGGTAATTCTATTCCAACATGGGCCATGCAAATGAGAGCTTTTCAAATATTGGTAATGAATCCTTCCGCAGCATTTTTGTTCAACGGAGCGTGGAGAAATTGATTAAAGACATGATGTTAGCAGTTTCTGATGAGGCAAATCTTGGAGTAATCTCCGCCCAGAGTGATTTGGATGACATTATGTTTGAGCTGTTGACCACATTGACATGCTTTGTGCTTTTGAGTTTGAAAAAAATGATTGCTTGGATTTCTTGGTCCTGTTTTATAGGTAGTTGGCCTGAGTTCCTGGTTATGACATCCTTGATGTCTTTCAGCTTAAATAACATCATCATCTTTTCTTGCCAGATGGAATAGTTATCCTTGTTGAGAGGGGGAATAGAATCGACAGAGGCCTTGAGTGCAACCTGATGGAAGTAGTCATTTGCTTTGGCTGGTTCATTCATTTTTGATTGCATAGAGTTGTCCTTTGGCTTTTAACCGTGATGAGATTTTGATGAAATTTATTAGAACTGAAAACCAGCAGACTATGGAAAAGGATTAGAGAATTGAGAAATCAACAATAGAATCAGAGAGAAGAGAAGAAAGGTGAAGAAACCAACAGCTTAAACTTTATATGGTTGAGAGAAGAAGGATATGGCAAAGCAGGGTGGATAGAGGCAAGGAGATGGAGATGGATGACTGCAAGTAAAATAACTAGATTATCAGAGTTTTCCCGGTAGTATGTTCTTGAGGATTAGATTCTTACCAGGCAAGGGCTTGAAGGGGTTTTAGCTTTATTACCTGATAGTTGATGGAGAGATTGGATTGGTTGTAGTAGAAGGTTGAGACTGGAAGGTTGTCAGGTTGTGTTAGAGAAAGCGGGATAAAATTTGAGTTTAGTGAATAGATAGGAGCAAATAAGAAAAGAGGAGGCTTAAAAGGAAAGACATTTGAAAGAAAGAGATGTGAAAGAAAGAAAAGGGAAGAGAGGTTTTCAAGAAAGTAGAACACCAAAGAAAGAAGTAGAAGGATCATTGCCATTGACCCAGAAGACTCAGAGAGTGAATTCAGGGAGAGCAAGGGGGGATTGAGACTCCCCGGGTGACAGGTGACATGTCACTTCATTCTTAACATTTTGCATCAACAGAATTGATGCAGTTTGTTGCTGAAAAACTCATACAAAGGTCATGGAATGAAATTCAAAGCAAGTAGGCATGGCACCCTGCTTAAAAATTCCTGGATATCTCCAAAGAATGCTGTTCAATATTAATGTTGGTTTTTTAAAGGCATTAAAACAAAGCAAGGGATTGTAGCATGGGTTTTTTTAGTTTAAATAATCTTAATCAAATAAAGAATCTAAATTAATGCAAATATCTCTGTATCCTAAATTTTATTTTAGCTGTGGTTTGTTTTTGGTTATCAACATAACTTATTCACAATACCTTCATTTATCAACAAATAATTCATTTCTTAACAAATTAATCATCCAAGGAAACTTAATTCTAATTTTTATATTATCTTAAACCCCATAGATCCAATAACATTCAACATTTCTGCTTCAAAATGCCAAAGGAATTTCTTAAAAATCAGCCAAATCTTTCCCAAAGGTATACATTATGAAATATTCTTCAATTACTATATTTCATGCATACAATTCTGAGCACCCATGAAAATCTCTGTAAAATTTATGCGTTGTTTTTTTATATATCCAATATTCAATTTGAACTCATGCAATAGTGTACTTCCTTTTCATTTCCTATAAATATCAACCCAAAATTTCTTTTTGAAAATTCATCAATTCAACTCATGTTTCACAGAGAAAACATATCCAATCTACCAATCCCTCCCAATACCCCTCAAACGTCAAGCAAAAAAAAAATTTCCAATTATCCAAGGAAAAAAAATGGTTGGAAGAAACACACAAACATATTAATCATGAGCTCAAGGAAAAAATTGAGCCATTTCCTGAAATTTGCACACAAAGTGAAAGGTTAATGCATGAAGAGGGGAATTGAAGATTTTTTTTACGCAGGCTGCAGAGAATAATTGACAGGGATGCCTTAGAAATTCTTATTCCAGAGAAATTGATTCCAAATTTCTGGGACCTTTGGATGTAGAGGCCTGAAGTTCTTGGAAGGTGTGAGTTAATATATTGTTCAAAAAGCATATATAGGATTTCTTATAATTTTCCAATAATTTTAAAGCTGTTCCACTGGTGTTAAATAGAAGTTCAATTCCAATGGTCTTTTGAATGTGTCTCATAGATTATTACTCAAAATTTTACCAATTCTTGGTTTCTTTACTTGGTCTTTCATGAAAATTCCACCTCTTTTTAATTATAACACAAGGGTTGATGAGAACAGAGAATATAAAGTGTCTTATCTCAAATTCAATTTTATAAAAAGCATTTTTATGCAATCAGGAAAGAAACCCTCATCTTTTTTTTATAAAAATTCAATAATACATTGAAATTTGTCAACTATTGAATCTCTGACCTTTTGATAATCTTTCAATTTTCAATTACAAAAAATGGTTTGATATGTGGCAAAATGAAATGAGATTTATTTTCCATTTGTTTCATTATAAAATGAATTATCTGATCCTAAGAAAATCTGTGCATTTTTCCAATGGGGTTTGCTACCTCAAAGGTATCCAATAAAAATGTTTTCTGATGACATCACCTCATGTTAACCTCAAAAAAATCTTTAAAAATTTACTATGACTTTAAATGAAAGAACTAATTTTAAGTAAGCAGCTATCTTTATAATTAAATTCAATCATATTTTGATGAAAAGTAAAATAAAACTTGAAAAAAGAAAGCTTGATGAGTATGGCGAGTAACTTGAACACTTTTTGTGAAATATTTTCCTCTCATGAACTACAACCCACCCATGAAGTTAAACACAAGTGGAAAGGTGGTAAGATTGGCTTTTAATTATGCAGTCAGGTTTGATATTTTTCCAGAGATTTTAGTTGAAACTTCCAAATTCATGTTTAACCAAATAAAATGAAATGCTTTCAATAAATCAAATGAAGTAAGAAAATGATTTTTGTCAAAAAATTACATTCTATCTAATTTCAATTACAAAAACTTTGTCTAAAATGTGGTAAATGATCAAGAAATGAATTTTTCATACCATTTTCTTTAAGAATATTACCTTGGCCCTCTTTTCAATTGGGAAGAATTTCAGAACTCAAAATTTCAGATGAATCCTTTTAAATTTCCATTCAACACCAGAAATATTCACTTACTAAGAAACCCTTTAATTTTTTCTTTATCTGTACCAAATATAAAAACAGATTCAAAATCATATTTTAGTTCAATTTGCATCAAATTTTCAACTTTTAACTTCATTAGAGGAATTATTTTTTTCATGCATTTTCATACCAATTCAAAATTGAAATTTGACTCCCAAATTAAAAAATCATAGAAGCATTTCATTGATTTCAATACTTAACCTGGGTCAAATTTATCATCTTGATCATGCTCTGGATTTAATTAATGGAGGTGAAATTTGAAACTACTTATCTGCTCATCCCAGTAATTTGAGAACAATTCTATTTTTTATGATAGGTTTCTTCTTGATTTTAAATAAATGTACCAAGGGAATACTTTTTTTGTCAAAGGGAAGCTTGTGAATTTCATGGTAAAATCTCTAAAATTATTACAAATTTAAAATTTAATTTTAAGTTTCCATCTATTTGCTTGATTAATTCTTTTTCCCTGTCAAGGGAACAGAATTATTTTTATTCCTCAAATTTTATAAAATGATAAAATGATAAAAAATCATCATCTTAATCCAGTTCCATGGTACATTCAAACATGAATAAAAAAGGGTGATGTTAAATTTACGGCTCCAGTTGTGTGGGAATCGTGTAGGGCTCCTCAAGGCATGGGGGCCCATACACTACTCCATATAAGTTATAAGTTATTATTTATTATTTATTATTCATTATTTATTATTCATTATTCATTATTTATTATTTATTATTTATTATTTATTATTTATTATTTATTATTTATTATTTATTATTTATTATTTATTATTTATTATTTATTATTTATTATTTATTATTTATTATTTATTATTTATTATTTATTATTTATTATTTATTATATTATTTATTATTTATTATTTATTATTTATTATTTATTATTTATTATTTATTATTTATTATTTATTATTTATTATTTATTATTTATTATTTATTATTTATTATTTATTATTTATTATTTATTATTTATTATTTATTATTTATTATTTATTATTTATTATTTATTATTTATTATTTATTATTTATTATTTATTATTTATTATTTATTATTTATTATTTATTATTTATTATTTATTATTTATTATTTATTATTTATTATTTATTATTTATTATTTATTATTTATTATTTATTATTTATTATTTATTATTTATTATTTATTATTTATTATTTATTATTTATTATTTATTATTTATTATTTATTATTTATTATTTATTATTTATTATTTATTATTTATTATTTATTATTTATTATTTATTATTTATTATTTATTATTTATTATTTATTATTTATTATTTATTATTTATTATTTATTATTTATTATTTATTATTTATTATTTATTATTTATTATTTATTATTTATTATTTATTATTTATTATTTATTATTTATTATTTATTATTTATTATTTATTATTTATTATTTATTATTTATTATTTATTATTTATTATTTATTATTTATTATTTATTATTTATTATTTATTATTTATTATTTATTATTTATTATTTATTATTTATTATTTATTATTTATTATTTATTATTTATTATTTATTATTTATTATTTATTATTTATTATTTATTATTTATTATTTATTATTTATTATTTATTATTTATTATTTATTATTTATTATTTATTATTTATTATTTATTATTTATTATTTATTATTTATTATTTATTATTTATTATTTATTCTTTATTATTTATTATTTATTATTTATTATTTATTATTTATTATTATAATTTATTATTTATTATTTATTATTTATTATTTATTATTTATTATTTATTATTTATTATTTATTATTTATTATTTATTATTTATTATTTATTATTTATTATTTATTATTTATTATTTATTATTTATTATTTATTATTTATTATTTATTATTTATTATTTATTATTTATTATTTATTATTTATGATTTATTATTTATGATTTATTATTTATTATTTATTATTTATTATTTATTATTTATTATTTATTATTTATGATTTATTATTTATTATTTATTATTTATTATTTATTATTTATTATTTATTATTTATTATTTATTATTTATTATTTTTTATTTATTATTTATTATTTATTATTTTTTATTTATTATTTATTATTTATTATTTATTATTTATTATTTATTATTTATTATTTATTATTTATTATTTATTATTTATTATTTATTATTTATTATTTATTATTTATTATTTATTATTTATTATTTATTATTTATTATTTATTATTTATTATTTATTATTTATTATTTTTTATTTATTATTTATTATTTATTATTTATTATTTATTATTTATTATTTATTATTTATTATTTATTATTTATTATTTATTATTTATTATTTATTATTTATTATTTATTATTTATTATTTATTATTTATTATTTATTATTTATTATTTATTATTTATTATTTATTATCTATTATATATAATTTATTATTCATAATTTATAATTTATAGTTCACAATTTATTATCTATTATCTATTATTCATTATTTATGATTTAGTGGAGGCTACACAACTTTATTTTAGTTGTTCAGCATGCCGTAAAACTCAAATGGGAGGTTTAGCAATCCACACAGCCCATTTGAGCCGTGTAGCATGCCACACGGCCCATTTGAGCCATTTACACGCTCTTTAGTGGTTGATTTAACATTACCCATAAAAAAATGTTGAAATTTGTATCAAAATCCAAGTGATAGTTCCCAAACATATCTTTCTTCTGACAATATTTGTTTTTTCATTGCACAATGTAGAATTTGGCTCACATATTGGAAATGAATTATGTAGTAGATGCATAATTCACTTGAGATATTAAATTTTCAAATGAATCCTTTATAATCTCTAAAAATTCATAATATTCAATAGCTGATAACTTCAGATTTAATTGTCTTCAAATTCCTTCCCTCCATTAAATCTACACTTCAAACAACCCCAAAACCTTTTAAAGACCTACATTAATACCTCCCTATATTATAAAATTGATTCTAGACCTGCTCATAGTTCAAAATAAATCAAAACCTGCACATTGAACAAGGAATTAGCATACCATTTTCCAAATTCCAACAACCCCATAAGTCTATACATTGGTGACTATGTAAAGACAATTTTAAACATGAAATCTGGAGGAGGCATGGTTCTTCCTCTGTCCACTGAAGATCAAGTACAAGTTTTAAACTCAAAAACATCAATACAATTGACAAAAAAAAACAAATTTTTCATCTTGGAAACAACCAAGGAAAAACTCTATGGAGGAAGAAGAGCATTCCTGGAAAGTTCAAAGAACAATCACAGAAGAATTAGGAAGCTATGGCATACATGTTCCAACTTTCCAATTTTACCATCATAATTCAACAAAGTGGGACCAAATATTGTCAGAAGGGATAATAAAACATTGGTTAAATGCTAAGGACAATGATGCATTTAGAAATGATACACTTGATATTGATTTTTGAAGGAAGGAAATACTCTTTGGCCTACTGCAATGTTGGCTATGTGGACAGAAGGATAATTACATGAAGCCTAGGACACGTAACAAGAAGCCTAGGTCTATAGTAAAACACAGAGTAATATTAACATTTCTCTCCATTTCCTAAATCCTTTTAGCTGAAATTTTTGTCTTCAATCTGAAAGATATACAGAAACCACCTGCCCACTGTAGAGCACCATATTGGAAAGATTTGGCAAAACACCTTCTCCCTAGTGTGGATAGCGTATCAGATACAGAAGAAGAAAATGAGGGGAAATATCACTCTGTCCAAGTGTATTGGAGAAGCAAAATTTATTCACAATTTCTTCATAATCTTGATAAACACACTCTCAACCATTTATCTGAGATTAAATGTGAACTTCAAACTAAAAAACAAGTAGAATCTGGAAGAAGTTGTTATGAAATAGTCCCAAATTATCAGATGAAACCATTGTAAGCCCTCCCTTCTAATTGTTAATGCCCTGTATTTTTTTTCCACATTAAATTTGACAGAGAAATTGGTTTTGGAGATGAAGCCAGTAGAGGATAAATTAGAAAGATTAGAAAAATAACTTGAAAACCCATGTTGGTTTGAATAAATTTGTTTCCAATTAGCTCTATATTTCCTCTGTTGTCACCCAGAAATAAATATCAAGAGCTCTAATTTTTAGGAAATTTTTATTTATTAATTAATTCATGCCAAATAAAACAATTCAATATTACTAGGTTACTTATTTTGAGCTTCCAATATTATATGAAATGTTTGAAACAAATTCTCTCCCAAAAGATATTAGAGAAATAAAAGCATTCAAGGCAATTGTTTTCTTTTTGTAAATTCATTCATTTTTTAAAATAAAATTCGAACCTCCCCATTTATTTCAATGTCAAACTGGTTTATTTTAAATATATAACACAACTCAATTTCTATGTGGTACAATATTTCCAACATTTCTGAGAAGTTTTTTGAATCTTCAGTTAAAATTTAGATTGAAGTTTCAATTTCCTACATCAAATTAACATTCATTATATTTAACAATAAGAAAAATAAGATATTAAAAACTGAATTTGATCCTTTCAAAAAATAAAATTGGTTTCAACCACAAAGTAAAAAAAGGGGACCCTCACACCTCTTGTAATGATCTGATAGGAAATAGAAAGAAGAAAAGCATCAAAATGGTGACTTTTCCAATCCAGGTAGTGACCTTTATGTTCCAGGTGTGGACCCGCACTGCTTCACTCCTCTATATAGAGGAGTTAAAATTGAATTTCCCCATGATGTTAAATCTTCTGTATTCAATGAATGCACTAAAATTACTTGGAATACTCAAGAACTGAAACAAAAAAATTTTCTCAGGTTCCAATTCAGTATAGAAACAGATCTTTCTCAGACTCAAAACAAACAAAAATAAGATTCAGGTGCTACACCTGCCGGCAGGTGCCACAATTTTTTTCATGTAGTATTTTTTAGTATATGTGTTGATATTCAGGCTAAGATATTATATAATTGATAAGATTGGTAGGCTTTGGAGTTTTCTGAGTGTTTATCTTGTATAAAGCTTATGCAGAAGTTCCCTGCAGCTTTAGTTAATTTTTCTGGTTGCGAAAAAGATGAAACATGCTTGGTAGCTGCAAGCCCTCTTTGGTAACTGAAATTGTATAACTATTATGGTTGAGGTGGCGGAAAACTACTCTTTGGGTGTTTCTGAGGAAGCGTGTGACCCCTAATCTTGTATAAAAGTTTTCAGAAACTACCTGCATGCGGTTTCAAGGGAATTAGCTGTCAAGATAATAGGTATGCTGTTTTACCGCATGCTCCCGTGGGTGACTTGAGAGTGTGGCTTGCAGGTGTTTTGTGGTTGATATGGTGGCCAACTGAGTATCTTATGGCTTCAGGTGACAGTTCAGAGGCGTTATCTGGTGGTTAAAGTTCCAGAAATTTCATTTTTACTGAGCTTTTATTGCTTGGTTGGTGAGAATTGAGGCATAATTAGCTGCATCAGCCCCTACTTATGTTGGTGCATGTATGAGTGTTTTATGGTTGGATTGGTGGCAAACTGAGTATTTGAGTTCTTTTGAGAACAGCTCAGTGGCAATATCAGGTGGTTACAGTTATAGAGAAGTCATGTGTACTGAGCTTTTATATCTGGTTGGTGAGAATTTAGACATACTTGGCTGCATGAGCCCCTACTTTTGTTGCTGCATGTATGAGTGTTGTATGGTTGGATTTGTGGCAAGCTGAGTATCAGAGTGCTTCAGAGGAATGTTTAGAGGCCTTATCTGGTGTTTAAAGTTCCAGAAATTCCATGTGTACTGATTCTTTATTTCTTGTTAGTGAGAATTGAGACATACTTTGCTGCATGAGACCCTACTTTTGTTGGTGCATGTATGTGTTGTATGGTGGTATTGGTGGAAAACTGAGTATCAGAGTGCTTCAGAGGAAGGTTCAGAGGCCTTATCTGGTTTTGAAAGTTCCAGAAAATTCATGTTTACTGATTTTTTATTTCTTGTTGGTGAGAATTGAGACATACCTGGCTGCGTGAGCCCCTACTTCTGTTGGTGTGTTTATGTGTTTTTTCTAGTTGGAATGGTGGAAAAATGAGTATCAGAGTGCTTGAGAGGATGGTTCAGAGGCCCTTAATTGTCCTTAGTGATACAGGAATGTATTTTAACTTGGATTCAAGGGCCTCTGCAGCCCATTGGACACACACACGGACCATACGTGCCTGTGTGGATGTCACAAATTTGGGAAAACTGGCCTCAAAACGCGTGAAACAGCCCTATTGGTACACGGTCCCTAAAGGGCCTGGTGGGGTATATGCACAAATACAGCCAGATGGGCTTGTATGGACATAATTGGGCCCAAGGTTTATTTTGGACATAGTTGGCCAGAGGGGCTGGCCCGCCAAAGTATGTTAAACTCACTTTTTGGGCTTGGGGGCGGCCCATTGGGGCTGCGGCCTGTGTTGCGCCGCCTGTGTTGCGGCCCGCTTGTGGCCGCTGTTTTCCCTTACGGCCCGTTTGTGGGGCCCAAAGGCCCGCGCAGGGCCTTTGTAGGGGGAAGGGGGACTAAAAATGGAGCCCCCCCACCCCAGTCGCAGCTGTTGAGCCGGTTGCTGCTGCCGCGCTGGGTGGTGGCCGCGGGGGTGGGGCTGATGGCTCGGGCTCCTCCCCCTCCCCTTGCTTGCCATTGCTAGGAAGAGGGGGAGGGCTGGCTGGATGGAACCAGCCAGCAACCGGTCATGGTGGGGGGGACTTGATCACCCCCCCCCCCCCAGTGTGGTGGCTAGGCTGGTTGCATCAAGGCAACCAGCAGTGGGGGGGAATTGACCACCACCCCCCCACCATCAAAGGGGCGCTCTCCCCCCCCCCCCCCCTTTACCAAGGGGGAGGAAAAACGTGCTGGAGGGTACCTGACCACTCCCCCCGGCCCACCTACCATTACAACGCCCTGGGGGCATTGACCTCCAGGGCCCCTGGTAGAGGAATTTGACCGCCCCCTCCAGGGATTTGAGAGAAAGAGGGGGGGTGGAAAGTCCGCTGGTTACACCCCCCCCATGTGTGTCCAAGACTGGACCCAGGTGTGTCCTGGGTCCCTCCTGGCCATTTGTATGGCCAGGGGCTGGTTTCATGAGGCAACCAGCCAGCATGTGAGGTAACATGCCAGTTGTAATAGGCAACCAGCCAGGGGTTTGAACAGCTAAGGGGATGGTTCAGCCCCATTGAGGTGGAAACACCAGAAATAACCCCAATAGACTGGTTTTAAGGGTACAGGGACTGATTCCATGCGGGCTGATGTAGCCCGAACCAAGTAACAAGGCCTGTAGAGCCTGTAGAGCTCTTTTGGAGCGGAAAATTTGCCTTTTGGCTTGTTGTATCATGGGCTCATAAGAGGCAAATCTTTTGCACTTATGGAGCTCTTCTCCCTGCTGTTTTCCATCATCCATTCATCATCCAATTGAATTCATTACTGATATCATCCAACGTATTTCCCCATTGTGAGAGCCCATAAGCAATTATTGACACAAGTTGTCCAGAATTTCTTTTGCTTTAAATACTGCTCATTTGTCTAAAGCTAATTGCTGGCCATTATTAGAACACAGTTGAAATTCTTGCAGAAGACCACCTTATCACATTGCTTGTCTCCCTCTGGAAATTTGCGCAGAAGGCGCAATTTCTCCTTCCTGGGTGTTGAGAAGGAGTGGGTGGTGTTGTCAGAGGTGATAAGGGCTCCATTATTTTTTGTTTTTCTTCCTGTGTGTCCTTTTTTTCTTTTTTTTTCTTTTTTTTTTTTGATGTCAATATTCAATGGCCAAAATCTTGCAAAAGTTTCAATTGAAATTGCCTGTTGCAGGAAGAAGTGGGGGAGGCATTCAGGACGTCAATGCGAGTTCCATCCCTTTTGCTTTTTTTGGTTTCTTCTTTTTTTTTAATATTTTTCCTGATCTGATTGCAAGAAATCCTTTCTGTGATCTTGCAAATGTTGCAATTTCAATCTCCTAGGCTGCAGGAAGGGGAGGGTTTGAGGCGGCTATCCTCAATTTTTGTTACCATTGGTGCAATTTGTTTTTAGGTGAGGAATTGCTTGTTAGGTCAATTGATTGATTTCAAGATTGAGCCTCCTGTTTGAGTGGTACCCGGCCATTGGCGTTGTTGTCAATTGGATTTGGCCCTATTTTTTTCCATTTCAAATCTTTTCTTTGTTGCAACAAGGACACTGTAAACCAAGCAACTGCGTAAAACTTGAGCTGCACCCCCTACCAAGGTTTGGCTTATTTGTCCCTTTTTTTTTATTTTACTTATTTTTCATACCACTTGGTGGCGCTGATTTGATTGGAAGGGACCCGCCAATATTTCTTTCCTGGGTTTGATTGTGAGCATTTCTTTGCTGCAAAAGCCGCTTCTGCCTTTTAATTGCGGCCTTCTGGATACTTCTAATAATTTTTTTTCAATCTTGGAGAAAGGAATACTAGTAACATTTTTTCTCTCTTTATTTTTTTTTGTAGGTGCTTTTCTAGGGATAATAAGGAGTGAAAAACTAAGATGGTGAGTTTGATTTTTTTTCATGTTCTTAGGGGGGATTCCTGATGATTTTTATTTCTTGCTGCCTGTTTTGTAGGATTTTGTTGTTTATAAGTTTTTTATTTTATTTTTGGGGTGATTTTAAATTCACGGCTCCAAACGTGTGGTAGTTGTGTAGGGCCCTACACTGCTCAAATGAGCCGTTGGGGCCCATAGACAACAACAAAGGGCCGTTTCAAACACTGTTGACCCCTGGCGGGTTGTGTAGGAGCTGTTTACCCCCCCAAAGTTGTGCCAGAATTTTGGGCACCCCCTGACCACACTTGGGTTCCCTCAACCAAAATTTGGCATCAAAGCATACTTTTTGGGACTTTTGTTCCACACCTAGAAATTCCAAAGTGACTTTAAAGTGAAACCAAAGTGACTTGAAAGTGAAATCAAAGTGAGGTAAAGTGAAAATTGAAATCATATAAAAATCTTCAAACAATTCTTTCTCAACTCAAAAGTGAGAAAACTTTGTTTGTTCAATTGAAAGTTGGATTCAATACTGAAGTATACCATTGCATTTTTTTGCATGGGACCAGTGGCAAGCCCTCCTTCTTCTGACATGGCCGCGTGGAAGGTCTACATTGATAGTGCCATCAACAAAGCTTTGGAAAAAGAAAAAAAATTCCAGTAATGAATCATTGGAAGCCCCAATTGCATTTTCATCAAGGGTGACAATTGAGGAACAAAATTTTTTACAGTGGGATTTGACCTCTGGTTGTGGGTAAAATTTTATGTTACTGGTCTTTTCCGTATTCAATTTGATTGAAACTGATTGAGTTCATGGCATCAATATAACTATGAAACTATGGCAGATCCACTTGTCCCACCTCCTGTGAGAGCTTTTCCTACTAGGGAAGAGGCACAAAACTATTGTAAAACATGGGCCAAGAAGCATGGTCATGCTCTGACGGTTGTTAACTCAAAGAAAGATAAATATGTGGATTTGGCCTGTGATTTCCATGGTTCCTATTCAGGATAAATTCTTACCAAAGGGACTACAAAAACTCACACAAGGAAGGTTGGGTTCAAGTTTTCAATTCATGCAAGTTGCATGAAGGCAGACCCCTTTTTGCAAATCTCCTATAAATAAAACAAACATAACCATCAACCATCTGAAAATCCCTCTGTGCATCCTCAACTGAGGAGAATCTCTGGGCAAGCCTTGGATATACTTAAGGAAGGCATGAAGGATGGGCTCAATATGTTCCAAATTAAGAGAAAATTGAGCAAGATTGATGCGCTTTATTATGTTGCTGACCAAACAATCTATAAAACTAAATGGAAGGTAAAGCTGGCATAACTAAAGGTTAAAAGTGTTTTGGATGTACTCTATGAACAGCCTGAAGGAAAAAGGTGGATTCACCGGTCAAAGCTCAGCGGAGAGGGTCACTTGGAGGCCCTGTACTTAGCACATTCTGAGGCAGTAAAGCTTTCAAAACAATTCCATCATATTGCTATGTTGGATTGTAATTATAAGACAAATAAGTACAAAACCCCGCTATTGCATGTTTTAGGAATGACAGCCAATGCAAAAACTTTCACAAAAGCTCTTGTTTTTATAACAAAAGAAAAATTTGAGTTCTACAGTTGGTCTGTAAATGCATTACAGGAGTTGGCTGATGATCCTGAGAGACTTCAAAAATTCTTGTGAAGGACCCTGAAAAAGCTCTGATTTTTGCTGTTGAATCTAGTTTCCCTGAGTCATCAAGAGAATGTGGCACTTGGCAAATTTCTAAAAACATACAAGAAAACTTTAAATTGTGCTTTGTTAATGACTTTGAAGGATGGGCAAGCTTCATAACTCTGTGGGAAAATTATGGGGCCTCAAAGACCAAGGAGAAGGTGGATGTCAATGATGAGGAACTCAGAGTAGGCCCAAATTACTGCTTCTTATTCTCCCTAGTTTTGGGTTCTGACCTTTTGACTTGTATGGTGTTTCTTGAAAGACTATGAGGATGTAATGGAGTATATGGAAAATAAAATTTTCCCTATCAACAAGATGTTTTTAACAGCGTGGAATTTTATAAACCCAGATTTTGGAAACAAAAAAACATCTTGGGTTGAAGGGGCCCATGCAACTCTCAAACCATTCCTTGCAAACTCTTTTGGGAATCTGCTGGATTTTTGGAAAAGCCTTGACGGAACAGTTTCAAATCAAATTAAATTGGTTCATGCGTCACTTTATAACTCTTTAATTAAGTTAGGGACAGTTCTTCCACATAAACTGTTACCATTGGGTTAAAAATTGCCTTTAGAGGCAATTCATCTTATTAGGGAACAATTTTAGAAATTCAAACATGATCATGATGGCAAAGTGTGCACCAAGTCATATTCCAAGACTATGGGCTTGCCCTGTTCCCACCAAATAGGTGACTGTCTAGCATTCAGATGATCCTTGGTACCCAAGGATTTTCATCCTCAGTGGAGGTTGGACTATCACCCTTGCAGTTCTAACTCTGTCATTTGGCTTAAGTTGGATTTTTCATGTTGGATTGTTCAAATAACTATGTGATTAATGATTACGAATTCACTAATGGTTGCTCCTTTTGAATTTTTAAAGTGCAATGGTGATGAAATGCTAAGCATTCCTCAAATACGTGAAAAAGTGAATGCAATGATCTTGGAATCTCCAGATCATGAGCAAAGGGGCCAATTGAAGTATATCATTCAGAAGATTAGACAATATTGATCAAAGCCAAGACTTGAACCTAAAGTTTTAAAATCAAGTAGGGACAGGCCAAAATTTACAGATATGCGGCAAGAACCATCTTGATTTGAGCATGTTGAAAAACAACTCATAGGGGAAAAAAGGACTAGAAGGGCTACAAACAAGAAAAGACAAAAAATTGTAACTCTTTTCCTTTGAGATATGTTCATTTTTTTGGTTTAATGAACTTAGTTACTAACAAATGATGAATTTTTAGTCAAAGTTGGCAGAATCTGAATTTGGATTTCCTATTTCAGAGGAAGAGACTGATAGTGAATTGGGATCACATACATTTGAATCAGAATCCTCTTCAGAGGAAGAGAATGTGCAGCAAAGCTCAACCAGAAGCTCATCTTTTGTGAGTATTCATTTCATTGAACTGATTAAAGAAATGAATACTAAGTTAGTTTTCATGATAGGAACCAAATTTGAAATACCTCAATCAAATATCAAATAAATTACATAAGTTCTTGGGTGAGGTTTGGGATCTGATGGGAGATGGGAATTGCTGACATGGAGTCATTGCTAAATCTCTTGGTTATGAAGAACATGGTTGGTTTATAGTTAGGAAGGAAATTATTGAAACATTAGGGAAACATAAGGCATGCTACATTAAGATAATTGGTGGTGCAAAGGAGGTTGAAAAGATTAAACAAAGACTTGATGTTGATTAAATCAATGAAAAGATTCTCTCCTAAAAATGGCTGGCTAAATTAGATATGGCTCAAATCATAGGAGACACATATTACAGACCTATATGTTTCATTTCATTTGAGTCATGTGATACTTATACTCCAATGAAATATGGTGTTACTGATCAATCAGATCCAATGTTCATTTCCTTTGTAAACAATAACCAATGGGTTTTATTAGTACTTGAGGGAGAAATGATTCCAATCCTGCGCATTGTAGTATAACGGTGTTTCTTGATTTCCAAAAAAGCCTCTGGTTGGGTTGATCATCTCAAAGATCAATTGAAAATTTATTCTAGATTAGAGATATTTTAGACTTTGAATTAATTTAATCATTGGTTTTCATATAAATTGTAATTCTAATGCAGCTAACAAGTTCTATTAATATAAATTCTTATCACATTGTGATAATTATTATGTTGAGTTTTTTTAGTTAACATAATTGTATTGAGTGTTTTGAATGAGAGTTCCATGGTAAGTCAGTTCAACTTGTGTTGGGCTGATTCAATCACATGCTTAACTTATGTTTTTCTTGGGATTGGATCAGCTTAAAATATAAATGCTTATCACATTGTGAAAATTATTATGTTGAGTTTTTTTAGTTAACATCATTATATTGAGTGTTTTGAATGAGAGTTTCATGGTAATTGAGTTCAACTTGTGTTGGGCTGATTCCATCACAAGCTTAACTTATGTTAACCTTGGGATTGGATCAGCTTAACACAAGTTGAACTTGTTTTTTGGTGGTTTTTACTTTAGGGCTTGTCAAAAGACTTTTATTTTTTTTGGGAACTTTTACTTTAGGGCTGGTCAAATGACTTCTTGTATTTTTTGCCTGGTCAAAAGACTGGTATTTTTTTGGCACTCTTACTTTATGGCTGGTCAAAAGACTTCTTTAATTTTTGTGCCCTTTCACTTTAGGGCTAGTCAAGTTGAACTTACTTTAGGGCTTGTCAAATTACTTGTATTTTTTTGGTGTTTTTACTTTAGGGCTTGTCACGCTACTTGTCTTTTTTTTGGTGTTTTTACTTTAGGGCTTTTCAAGTTTCTTGTCTTTTTTTTTGTGTTTTTAGTTTAGGTCTAGTCCGGTTACTTGTGTTTTTTTTGGGTCTTTTTACTCTAGGGCTTGTCCATTGGATAGTCCCAGTTTTTTTTTATTCATTTATTCATTTATTTTTTTTGTTTTTTTTTTAAACCAACAAATCAATTTTTTTTTGATTTCTTTGATTTTTTGGTTGATTCCTGTTTTTTGGAAGGTTTATTTGATTCATGGGTTATTTTAGTGCCCTTTCATTCCAATTTTTTTGGCTCACCGCAGTGCAGTGGCATGTGGGATGCCACACAACTTCATTTGAGTCATTTAAAACTCCACACGGCTCAAATGTAGTTTTGTGGAATCCACCACGCCACCTGACCAGGCTTGGTTGGCCGCGCAACTCTTTGAGCCATGGGGGGTTGTACAAGGCTTGGATGAGACCCTGTGGCATGCCACACGTCACCTTTTGAAATGTGTGCACGGCTCAATGAGCTGTTAATTTAAGATTTCCCTTATTTTTATTTTTATTAATTATTTTTTTGGTGATTTTATTGTCTTTTTTTTGGTTTTTTGATGATAGGGGAAATCATTCTTTTACTACTACTATGGTAAGCATTTATTATATATTCTTTTGTGGGAGGTACCAAAAAATATTAGGATTTTTTGCTTTTATTGTTCTTCTGAAAATGAAATTTGATTTTACATGAGAACTTATAGTGAAACTTAGAATGATGGTGCTGCCCACCCTTTCCCTCAGCTCTCCAAAGGAAACTTGAGGATTTCTTCTTCATCATTCTAAAATTATTCAAAGGAAATAACATACTCCCCCAAGTACCCTGACCAGCTGATATGGTCTGGAATCACCTGGTACATTACAATCAAACACTTCATCAAGTCCTTTTGCCATTCTTCACCATAGTATAAGCTATACCTGATGACCCAAGGAACCTTACCATAATGGGATGATCAATCATCATCCTTCAGAAGGGCATTATTAGCTTTGTTGTTGAATAGTTTTATTAATTCGGAGTTATCCAGGCCTGCCCCAGGTAGTTCTTCCTAGTTTTTCCCTTCAATATCTTGCGGGTGATTCCGAAATTCTCCAAATATTTTTTTGGAAATTTTCATGGTTCTCTTCAGCTTCCATTTTTTCCATGAAATCATTCCAGGTTCTTTCAATGGTTTCTCCTGCATAAATTGATGGAGTGAGAATATTATTTTCCCAAAGATCTTGTAATTCTTCAAAGTTTACTTGTGGTATATTCATGTCTGGATTGCTGATCCATTCTCCTTCTTGATATCCTTCATTTGGGTTGGTTTGAATATTAAAGATCCCCATTGGCTTCCTTGGTGGTGTATTTTGCCATCAAGATTGATTTGGTGACCATATTGGAATGCAAAGCCTTTCTCCATTTCCAACCTCATAACTCAGGACTTCTCCTTTTATTTGGACAACTCCAGACTTACTTTGTGATCCACAAGGAATGGACTCCCAATAATTTTGTGGATTGATCATTTGGCAATGAAGAAATGAGAATTTTTTGTTTCTCCAGGATCAATTTAAAATATATTCCTTCCAGCCAATCCAATAATGGGGGTGTAATGGCCTCCAATCCCAGTAACCTTCATGAATAATTTTTTGGACAACAAAACTGTATGGATTGCAAATTTTTCAGGCATGAAATTAAGTTCAGAAACAGTATCCACAAGGGCCTTGATTTTTCTTCCCTTTATTCAGATATCAATGAAACCAAGTGTGAAAGAATAATTCAGTTTGTTGTCCATGGACCATGAGTATTCTTCATCTTAGTAGGCTTCAAACTGGTTTTGACATCCATTAATCTTCCTATTTTCATTTATGGCTGGTGATTTGAAGGCTTTCCCCATGTCCAATTTTCCTTCAGGACTCATGTCTTTTCAAAGCTTGAAAAACTTTGGTGAAATAGAAAAGAGCTCTTCCAATGTAAGATTAAAGTTTTGTTTCAATATCTTTTTCTTGAAGCTTTCTCCAATCTTGGCTCCCTCTTGAGTATCCACTGGTTCTGAATTTCTTTTCATTTTTCTCACAGGTTCATTTTCAGGTTTCTTCAAAGGCTCCTTTGGGGCTCTTCATCTTCATCTTTAGAGTCCTGGTCCATTTCCTCAATCCATGCTCCAGGATAACTTGCTCTTCTTTTCCTGGATCAAAACTCTTTAACTGGTGCTGAAGGTTCATTTTCTGGTTGTGGGGGTTCTTGATTTACTGGATTTGGATTTCCCTGTGACTTTTCAGCCAATCTTTGGTACTTCTTTGTTCCCCATTGGACTTGGGATTCCTTCATATTTACTTCTGGTGGAGCCCAAGCTTCGCAATTTTGAATCTCCAAGAATGCTGCAACATTGGATGGTTCCTCCTTCTTCTGGGGTTCTTCAACCTTAAGGCTCTTTTGGTTTTCTGAGAACTTCTTCACCTGGTCTGTGGGTGTTTGCTGGTTACTTAGTGGTACTTTATCCCCTTTTTGAAAGAAGAAACTGGATCCTTGCTTGAATAATTTCCTGTTTTTAAGGTCTTCTGAGAGATCTGGATAGTTAAACTTGGTATGGAGCTCATCCTTGCGGTAGTTGAATCTTACTTTCCATCTGGTCCCTGCATTGGCTACTGGGGGCCTAAATTTTGGTGCCATTCTTTGATTGGTCCTATCAAAATGGGGTGGCTCTTGCTTCTGATTTAAAGCCATAGTGAGCTTTGATATTTCCTGTTTCATTTTCAGAAATTCATCCATTCTTGATGGCTGGAAATTTAATTCTTTCTTGAGTTCCACAAGCTTCTTTCTGGAGGTTTTGGTGGCTTCTTCTTCATCCACATCCCATAAGGAAAAAGTTATTTCCACAAATTTCATCAAGGTTTCCAGGTCAGGGGGAAGGTATCTTCCATCCCTTGCAATCTTGATTCTACCTGCATGGGCCAATTCTCTGTTCACATCCCTCCTAAGATCAGTAGAAAATTTTTTACAGAGTTTCTCTCCACTTTCTGAGTTGGTTTTGTCATACCCCATTGTAATGAAACCAAGTACCATTTCTTCATAATTACCAATAACCTTCTGGAAATCCTGTTTGGTCTTGATTCCTCCCTGCTCTTGAGTAATTCTGAGAGACCTGGGGATGGATTCCTCATTAAACCTTCTATGGGTGGTAGCTGTGCCCTATTTCATCTTCAACTCCCTCTTCAAAAGATCCCAGTCTCCATGTTCTTGTCCTTCCATATCTTCAATATATTCCCTGATCTTTTTGTCTTGGAATAAAAAAGGAAGTTGTAGAGCTATATCTATTCCTCCTGCCTTCTGAATTCTAGCCAGTTTTTCAATTCTTTAAATTAACTGCTCCACCTCAGTTCCATCAAATTCAATATCTACTTTTTCTTCATCTAATGATACTCCATTTTTTTGTCATTCTTGATCATTGGATTATCCTGGCTAATTCCTCTGGCTGGGATTCTTTCATTATGCTGCATCCTTATTGCTTCTCTTCTTTCTTCTCTAGCTTGGGAAAAAAAATTTCCTCTTGGACTATTGGAGGGGGTTTCTTATTCATCAATTATTCCTGTTTGCATCCGTACAAATTCTGATCTTGGGGTGGAGGTCTGAGATCTGGTTCTTTTTTGGGTATAAGGGGTTTCTAGGATGTCTTGTGCTGTTCTCTTTTCAAGAATTTTGTTTAGTAATTTGGAAATGTTGGAAAGGTTCTCCCTTATTTCTGATGCCATATCTTGCTGATTCTGAATTACTTCCTGGTCTTCCTCTGCTTTTTCTTGGGGTCCACTGGCTATTTTTGGTTTGTCTTTCAGTTCTTTCTCCATCCTGGTTATTGAGGAAAGTGCACCTTTGTTATTATCTTCAAGGCCTCCAATTTGTTCCTTGAGGTTGTTTAATATCTGGTGAATATTTCTTCCTTTAGTTTCCTGAATTTCTGATAGGAAAAAGGGGCTAATTTTCTGAAAATCTCTTCTTTTATAGGTAATAACTAATCATTCTAAGGGAAACAGGCCACTTTTGGGACATAAATTGTACAAACTCCAAGGGATAGTTGAATTATTTAGCATATTGCTTTCTGGCATTCAATAGAAGGGGAATTTATTTTACTACTAATCTTGAGGAGAGACAGGTAACCCAAGATGGTTTTTAATTGCCTGCCCTTCTGAACTATAATAAGTCTGCACAATTCTTTTTTTTTAATTAATGGCTGTTTTTTCTTTGAGACTTCAAATAGGTCTATAATCAGACTTAGATTTATGATTAATAGAGATGTTTAGGAGTTGGAGACTATTAAAAGTTGGATTGGATTATTGGAAAGCTTCCACCAATTAATAATGGACAATTTTTGACTTTTTCTGACTATTTTTCCAAAGTCCAATCAAAGGATTTAAGGGTTGAATAAAAGATTTTTAACCAGTAGGAGGACCAGAAAATTGGGCTTTCCCACAGAGAGCTGGGTGAAAAAAAGCCTTGTTTGGTTTTTCTTTTGTGCTCTTCCTTTTTTATAAATTTACTAATCACAAATCAGGGATTTTTTCTCTTAATAATAGGTGCTGAATAACAGGTTGTTTCTCAAGAATACTTCTTGAAGAAAACCTGGGGTTGTTTCAAATGTTCAATGATAATTTTTGGTATGATTTTTTATTTCCTTTTAAATTTATTCTGGTTCACTGAAAATCTGGTGTTGGTTTAGGCAGATGCCATACTGGCATAGGGGCAGACATATGAAAGCGGAAGATGCAATGCTATACAACTTGGATAGGGCAGAAAGAGCCTTCCTTAAATAGAGAAAAATTCCTCAGGGGATGATAAGGGCTCCCCTGAGTGCAGTTCTGAGCCTTTATCTTCACTTATGAAGCACAGGAGGATAAATTTACATGAGACAGATAATTATGGTGAGAAAATGTGTAAATCAGACTGAGATATAACTGTATTGTTTAGTAAAATTTCGATGGTCAGGCTAAGATATGAGATAATGGATAAAATTGGTGAGGTTTGGAAGCTTCTGAGTGCTTATCTTGCATAAAAGTTTTGCAGAAGTTCCCTGCAGCTTGAGTTAATTTTTCTGGTTTGGAAAACCATGAAACATGCTTGGTAGCTGCAAGCCCTCTATGGTAACTGAAATTGTATAACTTGTGTGGTTTAGGTGGTCAAACACTACTTTTTGGGTGTTTCTGAGGGCCCTTCAGAGCCCTCATCATGTATAAAAGGTTGCAGGAGCTACCTGCGTGCTCTTTCAATGGAATTAGTTGTAGAGATATGAGGTATGCTGTTTCACCCCATGCTCCTTTGGGTGACTTGAGAGTGTGGCTTGTAGGTGTTTTGTGGTTGATATGATGGAAAACTGAGTGTCAGAGGTTTTTAGGGGATGTTTTGGAGGCCTTATCTGGTGGTTAAAGATCCAGAAAGATCATTAGTACTGAGATGATATTGCTTGGTTGGTGGGAATTGAGACATAATCTGCTGCATGATCTTATATGGTGGTTAAAGTTCCAGAAAAGTTGTGTGTACTGAGTTTTTATTGCTGTTTGGTGAGAATTTAGACATACTTGTCTGCGTGAGCCCCTACTTCTGTTGGTGTGTATATGTGTGTTTTATGGTGGCAATGGTGGCAAAATCAGTATCAGAGTGGTTCAGAGGATGTTTCATAGTCCCTGAATTGTCCTGAATGAACCAGGAAGGTACTTTAACTTGGATTCATAGTATTGGTTGTAGTGCAACATTGGTACTGGTATGGTTTAATTCCTGCAGGTATTGGTATGTTGTTTTTGTTGCGTGGTTATTTTGAACATAAAATTTTGCCTTCATATTTTCAATTAAGCTTTTATTTATTACTTCCTGTGACATAATCCAGTCTATGCCAGGTTTTGGGTTTTTTGTGAAAGGTTTTTGGTATGGTTGACAGGGGGTTATCTGGTCATTGATTTGGGATTTGAGGTTGTTTTGAGTTTAGATCATAGTTTATGAGGGGGAATCAATTTGTGAGTTCTATTTGATAAGAAAGCATAATGATTAATAAAAAAAAATTCTGATTGCTATATGACAGGTTTGGTTTACCACAAAGGTCAAACATCAATGCTGAGCCTACTTTGCTTTGTGTCTATAGATAACCACCAAATCCCCACATAACTTGAATTCTGTCCCCAGGATTCCCACACACTTCTTCAATTACCATAAAAATTCAATTTTGGGGGTAATGTGGTTGTTATTTTTAGACACAAATGCAAGTTGGCTCAGAAGTGATATTTGACTGGCAGGCTTGGCAGTGGGAGGGTGCAGAATCTGCAGCACAATAGGAGCAGAAAGCTTAGCTTGGCTGATTTGCTACTCCAGTGGAGAAATTTAAGGGCTCAGAAGCTTTGTGGATGCAGGATCTGCAGTGCAAGAGAAAATCTGAGCCAGTTTCTTGCCTTTTGCAGACAATAGTTGTGGTCAATAATCAACCCCCCCACAAATATTGATTTAGTAGTGGAGAATGTTGGAGCAAGTGATTGAAACTATGGAGTATGTATCCAAAGGCCAACAATGGGGTATTCAGTGGCAATGGATAAATTGTATGTGATTTTTTGAACCATTGAACACTAAAGTCAAGGATGGGGCATGTGGTTCAACAGGGGCCCCTAAGTAATATTGATGGGGATCTTTTATAATGCAATATGTGGGTTCAAAGAGGGTCCACTGAGGAAATTTATGGGGATCTTTTATTAGAAATTCATTGGGGAAAATTTAATTGAAGGGTAATTGGATATTTCAGAAGTATCACTGGAAATAACTTATGCAGACTGATTGGGTGAGAGGATCATGTCTAATGGTGATCTGGGTCATTGCAGAATGCATGGGGAAGCTGGTGCAGATGGACTCATTCCTTGTTTTCCTTTTTTTTTAAGATTCAAGTTTTGGGTTGTACCTAAAAGAGGATCATTATTTCTAGTTGGAGGGGGGGATTTTAATTTTCATCATCATCATCATCATCATCAAAAAATAAAAATATATACAAGTTTTTGGAGTCTTTAGGTATTTTGTGTTACTTATCTTGGAGTATTTTTTTCATTAGAGTAATTTGGATTATTAGCAGAAAAATATCTCAGTGCAGAGCTCATTTCAAAGTCTTTATTGTTTTTTACTGTTATTCCATCATTTATTAGTAAAAAAAGAGTCCAAAGGGTGCAGAGTTGTTACACAAACAACAGAGAAGGAATTGCATGGTTTTTTCCATTTGTTCCATGTTGTGGTTATCTTTTCTGCGGTGTAGAGACTCCTGTGGGATTATATAAATGATTTAGAAAGTAGCTTGCTAGCAGTCCTTGAAGGGGAATTCAGCATTAATTCTACTCCTTTAGAGTATTAGTAAAACTAAGTTGTTTTTGAATTGCCTGGACTTGTAGTACTATAGTAATTCTGCACAATAATTTATTCAAAATTAATGGCTTGTTTTTTTGAGACTTAAAATAGGTCTCAGATCAGACCTAGATTAATTATTGACTTATATTGATAGGTTTGTTGAAGAATATTCCAGAGGCATTGGGTTATTGGTAAGGGCTTGATAAGGTTTATGTGATCTTTTAGCCAATATACCAATGAAAAATGATGAATATTCAAGTTTTTTTCTTTTCAAAGGGAAGGAGGCGTTTCTAATGGTCAAAATTGGTGAGTGCTATAATTTCTATTTGATTTCCTGTTAGTTTAGAATTTTTCTGCAACTATTAAGACTTATCTGGGTGAGTTACCACAGATGAAATATTGGTGATGAGATTTTTGAGGGTGTAATATGAGGGGCTAATACCCTTTAGAGGGATGAGTGGTGAGGATTGATGCCCTTGGGAGGCATGGGGATTGATGCCCTTGGGAGGCACGAGGATTGATGCCCTTAGGAGGCATGAGCATACAACTTGGATAGGGCAGAGAGGCCCTCCTTAAATAGAAAAATTCTGCCTCAGAGGGTGCTCAAGGCTTTCCCTGAGTGTTCTTTCTGTTCTGGTGAGGAACAGTGAGATAGAGTTACACAAGACATTTCTGCTGGTTAAAAAAAGATTCTACAGTTACATGAGCCATTAATGCTGGTTGAAAAAAAGGTTTTACAGGGGTTTCATGGATTCACAGCCTTGCATATATTGCTTTGTAGCTCAGATAACTTGTATTGATGGGCAGTATTGGTGGTTTTCTTGGTGCTACTTGATTCTACCTACATTTCTTGCTGTGCAATAATGGTAATTTTTTGGTGATTATTTAGACTGTTTCCACGTCCTCCTGCATATATTATTCCTGTATAATTCTGCACATCCTCCTGTGTGTATTTTTGCTGCCTGTTAGCTTGCTTCTGGTTGAGACTATTTTCACTTCCTCCTGAATATATTTTTCCTGTATACTTCTGCACGGCCTCCTGTGTGCATATTTTCTTGTTTTTTGGTTTCTGGTTGGAACTGGTTTCACTTCCTTCTATATATTCCTCCTGTATACTTCTGCACAGCGTTCTGTATGTATATTTGCGTGTTTTTTTGGTGCTATTTTGGAATAGTTTCACTTCCTTCTGTATATATTTTCTTCACAGCCTCTGATATGTATATTTTCTTGTGGTATGTGTTTGAGGAGTCCCAGAGTATTTCCATAGGTCTTTCTCTGGTCTGTGAAACCTGGTTGGGTAGAGGTTGGCCATAACTTATTTCATTGGGTTGTATCTTCTAATCCATGAGAGATAGAGGGGTACTTTAACTGAGTGAATATAGGCTATTTTTGATTTATAATCAATTTATTAGGTTAATTCTAGGATTGGGATTATATTTATACTAGAAAATTGAGTCTTATGGCTATAGGACAGGTTTGGTCTACCAGAGAAGAGGCTGATTGCTCTGATATAATTTTTTTGGAGCACATATTGTAACTCAAGGATTAAAAAATTATCCAGTAACAGAGCAGGTTTGCTGCCAATATTATTAGAAACACAAAATCTTTAACCACAGCGGAAAAGGGACCTCTGCAGGGGATGCCAGAGCCAGGAGAAATCTAAGCAGAAGATGAGTAGGGGTTGTCCTATATAAAAATTAATAATATGGGGAAGTAGCAGAAAGTTGGAGCTTATTACAATCACCAACTGGGGTGATCTGTCTTCTGCAAGCAGAGGAAAAACAAGAGGAGATGGCAATGGTTTTGGAGAACAATGCAGAGTTTCAGGACAGAAAAGTAGGAATAATGGTGGCAGAATTAGAGGGGTGGCCATGCAAAAAAGTGGGGGACGCTTCCAGGCCACAATGGACTCTTCCCAGGCCAATGTTAAAGTTTACCTGCAAACCCAGGTCCAAGTGATTTCTCCCAACTTGATGGATGGTGAAAATTGTTCCCGTCACAGAGGCGGAGAGAACCTTTTTGTCAACTCTGCAACTGGAGATATCAAGGCAGCACATTTGGGCTAGGTGGTCCATTCCTTGGTCTCAATTGGCTTCTTTTCCTCAAAAAACAGTCAGTGTCATTCTCCTGGATGATTTTCAGCCTCCTGGATGCCAAGACCCTTGCTATCCTTTAGCTACCATAGGTAATTACCTATGGTAGCAAATTTTAAACCTAGATGAGGATGCAATTGGGGCTTCCAGTGTTTTTTTCCCCAAATCCCTAGCTTCTTCCACAGCTTTCTTAATGGAACTATCAATTAAGTCCTTCAACAATTTCAGCCTCCTGGATGCCAAGACCCTTCCTATCCTTTAGCTACGAGAGGTGATAGAAGAAATGATAAATATATTATTTAATAAATGCAGCAAAAATCCGTAAAATTTTTGGATAAAGCTTATTGCAAGGTTAATTGGTTTGGTTTTGGTTTATTTTTCTAAATCAATATAGATAGATTGATCATTAAATCTTTTTATAGAGGGGCCACAATTATATTGGGGATCTTTAACACCTCTCTTCAGAGAATTCAGTATGAAAACACGTAGGCCTGGTTACTTTGGGCTATTTACTTTAAAGGATATTGCCCTTTAGTTTGAAGGATATTTTGCCCAAATATAATATGTATATAAAATAAACTGTGGAGTGGCACAGCTTTGTAACCAAGCTGCCACGACAGAGAAAGTATAGGAAAACTCACTGGTATATTATTAAATCCTTTGGGTATCTTTTTGGGACGTGCACTGATGGGTTGAACCTGTATACTGGGGTTTATAACGTTGTTCAGCAGTTTAATTTGATAAAAAAGGTTTGAGGACGGATATTATTAATCAGACTAAAGCCATAAAGCACTTACTTATCTCTTATAAGTACTTCATTACCTTGGCACAGTGCCTGGTTATAAATATAACTGGGTCTCTGGGTATCAATATCCTCAAAAGAGCTCTTTATTGATAGTTTTTGGAGTCCCGATTTTGTCCTTCTGAGGGGTACAGGGGCTCAAAGGGACAAACACTGAGGCTAGCAGGGTATCCAGTGGTAGCCTGTCACCTTTCCTTGGTGCTGTAACACGGGTAGCATCTAATTCCACAGGGTATGGGAATTGTTCTACTTTATAATTGATGTTTGGACGTGTGAATAACACTAATCTGTCCTTTTTTATTTATTATTTAATTAATTGACCTTAGTAAATGTTCCCATTAATTTAATAAATATTTGAATAGACATTCCTACGGATATTCTGATGTCAGGTGAGTTCTTATTATGTATTAAATATTTGGAGTAAAGTCATGATATTGATTTTACTCCTTATTTTCAAAATACAGTTGATTTACTAAAATAATTACTTAAAAATGCAAGTCATGGGTATTCATGTAATATTTTTACATCATAAGTTTTCTTAGTATGTCAAAAAAAAGTTGATGTCTAGAAATTCTCATAATAGTATATCAAATTATTTTGATATATTTTTAGAAGTAGTCATTGTCTTATTTTCGACATTTTTGGTACTTTGTATTATATTTAATAAAAAATATGTATAAAGGTTATTTAAGTATTTTTATACTATTTTATGTAATTTTAGACTATCTACTATCCACAGGAACATTTATTACATATGTAGAATGTTCCCGTGTAGGTTGTAGCATGTTTACGCCATTCCTAGGTTTCTCAGGCCGCCTGTCACTTTGTCAACCAGTAGTCCCGCGGCTGCGTACTTGTAAGAGGCCTGGGGCTGCGTACACAACTTTGAAAGAGTGACAGAGCAGTAGATCAGCCAGGCGTGGGTGCATTGGCTGCTGCGGCTGCGTGCGGGAATTGTGACAGAACACATTTCTGTCTGTAACTCCTAAAATATACACAACACCTCAATTCTGACTGAATTTTAGGTGTGAAACCTATACATGACAATACATGTGAAATATTCATTTGGCCAAAAAGTTCAATAGTGGTGCCGTGGTATTTTGGTCTTTCTTTCCTTAATTATTCAAAAATATAAGGAGTTGGATTTCAAGGGTGGGGTCAGTGAGTGACACTACCTGATTTTGGGTGGAGAATCCATTTTTGCAATAATATTTATGGTTTTCCTACTCCTTCTTGGGTTAATTTTATTATTATTTTTATATTATTTCTGTTACTTTTGCAGCTTGCTTTGCAATAGTAGCAAGCTGACAGTCAGCCATTGGTCCACAATGGCAGGGGATTTTGTAGCATGAACCAGATTATCAGGGGGAAAGTTTGAGACAGACCAGGTGTAGGAACCACAAACAAGCACCTGTGGTGGCAAAGCCTGCAGGCATCCCAGTCCAGGCACCCAGTAGTGTGGGTGCACATCCTATGCATCTGCATGCAGTATTTTCAGGAAAAACATTTTAGGAATGGAAGTTAAAAGTGGGTCTTGGAAGGGAGGGTTGGTTTAGAGATGAGGATGAGGGTAGATGTTGTGAAAATTCTGGGGACAGAATTTAACTTTTTGGGGGGATGTAGTGGCTTTTTATAGACATGAGTACACATAGGCTCAGCAATAGACTAGCAGACTGGTGAGGCTCAGAAGTGGGTGGATGAGGGATTGGCAGCATAATAGGTACAAAAACTAAGCCCAGCCTTTTTTCCTATTCTTGCAAATGGAGACAAAGGCTGACCAGTGGGCGGATTCAGGATTGGCAGAACAGAGGATTTCTGAGCCTAAATCTTGCCTATTGCAGTGTTAAAAGGGGTTGCGGCACAGGAAGCAGGAGCCAGTCACATTCCACAAATTATGGACTTAGTATATCAATATTGGAACTGTCTGTAAATAGGTGCAGAGTAGCTGATGGCCAAGGCAAGCAATCAGAAAACTATCAATTATGTGTTTGAAGAAAAACTATGGGGTATGCAGGGTTGCTGTGGGTCAGGAATTTCATTTTTGGGAGAATAGGGCATGAATTTTGAAGAAACAGTATGGGGTGATTGAAGTGGATCTTCTGAGGAGTATCAAAGGGGATCTTCAAAGGTAGGCATATCAGAGTGGATCAACTAGTAAGAATTTTGGAGATTGAAAGTTATCTGGTAACAAATTCATGCAGAAATATTTTGGCTAGAGAGATCATAGCTGGGATTAGTCAAATTCAATTGCAGAGGTGCATAAGGACTAAAGGTATTGCAGATGGAGTCTTTTGTTCTTTCTTGTTATTACAGATCTGATTTTGGGATGTAGATATAACACCATTTGTTTTTCTAGTTTTGGAGGGGGAGGGATCATGGTAGGAACAATTATTGGATCTTATGTTATTGCATATTAGGGTGTTATCAAAATCTCATCTTGTGGAATTCAGTGATTTCTTAAAGGTAGAGTTATAGCACAAACAAAAAATTAAAGGGAAATCAGGGGCTGTTTTCCAGGAAAAAATTTTCAGGGTCATGTCTGGAAACTTCTGCAGATTACTTTCTTGGTTCTAGTAGTGCAGGTTGGATATAGTGGAAAATAGTTTTGAATAATTCCTGTAGCAGATCTGGGTTGTGATGGATATTTTTCTCTGTACACTTTCTTGCACCAAACCATTGATTTCTTGCTTTGGCCATAAGCTTCTTTTCTGCTATATACAAACAGATTTTCTGTTGATATACTCAATTCATACATTTACTGAACATTGAAAACTCCTGTTCCCATGCTGCAAAAGGCAAGGGTTAGACTCAGCATTCTTCCCTTTGAGCTTCAGATCCTGCATCTTCCTGCTGCTGAGACTTTTTCTGCCTCCACCAGACTATGCAAAGTTTTGAGCTCAAAA
Source organism: Puccinia polysora (assembly GCA_025617555.3). NCBI lineage: Eukaryota > Fungi > Basidiomycota > Pucciniomycetes > Pucciniales > Pucciniaceae > Puccinia > Puccinia polysora. The sequence continues at coordinate 10,771,461 of CM062625.1, read as the reverse complement.
TTTCTCTTATTGTGCTACAGATCCTGCATGTGCCCACTTCTGAGCCCTTATTTGTCTTCTGGTCCACTGCTGAGGCTATTTCTATCCATGTCTATATATAGACACCACACCACCCTGCTCTCACTGTAAATAGCTTTACCACCTTGTTGGATATCTTAAATCATCCATCACCAAATTTGCATGGTATCCCCATGGTGTTAAAGGTGTTCTCTCAATGTGGGTTGAGGCATTTTTTGGGGGGGAACACAAATGATCCATCAACAGTTATGTCATCCAAAACCACAGGAATAATGTGGAATTGAGTGCCAAGAAACAAAAATTTGGGGCTTTATCTTCTTGGGTGACAGAATTTGTGGCTCTATCCAAGGTACCTCAGCTGATAGCCCAATCAACGCTGACCCTAGCAGGAATCAAATTTGAATTTCATTCAACAATCCACTGCAAAAGCATGGTGGCCATCCTAATAGCAACAAAAAACAGGTCCAGGAAAATGACTAAGTAACTCATCAGGGAATTCTAATTTGTGATTTACTTGATTTGGTGTGCAATCATAGGCCTGCAATGGACTAGCATGGCAACTCCACTTGCTAAAATCATGACCAAGGCCGTGGGTCCCAGCAATAATTTGACTGGAGAAATTGGGCTGGGGGTAGAGTAGGGACTTCACCAATGTAATTGCACTTAGTTTCACAGATAACTAGATATCATGTAACTTTTAGATAGCGATATAACCAAATCATCCACCCGCCCCAGGACGCTTCTCTCTCCTCATTGAGATTTTTATCCCCAAACAGCCTTACCATGAACCTAACCACTAAGTTTCTTATATGATTAGATTTGATATTCTACATAATCTGTTGGAGTGGGAAAAATAAGCAGACTTATGCAGTAGCAGATGTGGATAGAATAAAAGGGCACAAGAATAGCAGTAAGCCTAAGCCCCGCTTCTTGCACTGCCAAGCAATAAAAACCAGACACAGATGTGTCCCAGCTAACCTGAGCCCTACTGCCTTCCCCACAAGTGCAGAGACAGAGATCCAAACCAAAAGATGAGAAAATTCTTGAGAAGACCCATTGCACCTGCAACTTTTCAAGAAAAAACACACAGCAGGCAAAGAAGATGGATCAGACACCCGGGAGACTTCTTCCACCAACTGTACTGAAATGCCTTCTTCCATCATGTATTTGTTTTTCCATGTTTTTCCACTTCCCAATGCAAAACCTAAAGGACAAGATGTGTCCTAAAAAACCATTCTTCATTCACTCTTTTTTTTCATCCAGACTTCACAGCAATCAAACAAAAAGCTGTTTTTTATCTCTTATTCACCAAATAGCAAAAACGTCTAAAGTGCCAGCTCAGGCCATACCTCAACTGTGATCTTCATTAAGTACAAGCAAGAATTTATAAATATCCACTGAAATCTATCCAAAAATTGCCTGATCCAATTAGTGTCCACCACCCTTAATTCTATCAGATTAACAGAAAAATGCTACCAATTGCACCCATAAAATGGCACCACCCATACAAAACCAACCAACCAATCTCTCAATCAATGAAGCCATCAAAGCTATCATGCTTGATGAATACAACTATGGGTACTGGTCCCAGAGAGTGAGAGGCTTCCTTGAATTTGGGAGACTGCTAAACATAAACAGCACCCCAACTGCGGCGTCACAGAAAAAAGAGGAAGAAAGAAAGGCATCAGAATCTGCTGTCACACTTACATAAAAAATCAGCCCAGAAATCCACAAGGATATCATCACAAAAGAAATTGAGTTCAACCCATATGCAATCTTGAGAAAACTCAAGGAAAGTTATGTGACTGGAAAAATCTACACCATCTACAAAGTCTGGAGAAAATTTGAATCAGTGAATTACAACAAGTAAATACCAACGTTCATAGCAAAAATGAATGCTTTTGTGGCAGATGCAAGCATGATAGGGAAGACTTTTTCCCCAGAGATTAGGGAAGGTTAAACCATAGCAAAAATCACTGACAGGTGGCAAACACTAATGCAGACACTGCTGTTCAACAAATTATTTCTAGAAAATCAGGAAAAGATCATGAACCAACTGATCAACATAGCCAACCATGATATAGCCTTGAACATCCATGTTCCTCCACTTCCAGAAGCAACAGAAATTTACAGCACAAGGAGGAAAGATCAACACAGGAAAAGAGACAAAAAAAATACAAGAGGTTCAGATGCAAATGCAGATAGCACAACCCAAGATCTGGCCATACAGAGGAGCAGTGCTGGAAACTGCACGCAGACTTTAGTCTGGCCAAGAGTTGTTGTGCAGATGCACTGGTGAACACAACAGTGGAAGCACCAACTCACCACAAGCCATTTAGCTATGGGACCCTGATTTACAAAAGTGCATCCAGAAATGAGGCCAGGGCCATGGTAGTGGACTCCAGTGCAAGTCATCACTTACTTAACAACAAAAAGTGGTTCACAAGAGTAATGCCTATTTAAGTTCAAATACACAATGGAAAAGAATGCTCCTTAGTCATTGCCACACACAAGGGAAATGCCAGGATAAGGATTATCAATGGAAAACCAATCAAGCTAAGAAACTTCCTATACATACCCAATCTAAAAAAAATCTCTTGTCCCTATGCAGGCTGACAAAAGGGAATGCATTTATCACAGCAGAAGGGAAAAAAATTTCCATCACCATAGACAATGGCACACAAATAATATGCAACACAACAGATGTTATCATGGAAATTAAATCCCCACTAGAACCTTTTGATAGTCCTTCAGCCTTCTTAAATCACACAGGAAAGGATACCTTTGAGGAATTGCACAAGAGGCTTTTTCACACTAGCCTTGCCATAATCAAAAGCCTGATCCCAAGCCTTCATAGAAAGCACATCATCCCCTGTGACATGTGCATGAAGGGAAAGATTGACAAAAATCCATCCAACAGAAACTTCAGTCATGCACAACAACCACTGGAGATCATTCATGCCAACCTCTGCAGACCCTTCAACCCCAGCACCAACAGAAGAATGCAATACTTCCCAACCATTGTTGACCAATACAGCAGATAAATACACATCACCCTCATGAAAACCAAAGACAAAGCCACTGAATCCTTCAAGGAGTTCAAAACCCTGTATGAGAAGCAGACTGGAAAAGAAATAGAGAAGGTGATCACTGATAGAGGAGGAGAGTTTTGCAACATAGAGTTATCATCCTACCTCAAGGGTGAAGGAATCTTGCACAATGTAGCACCCCCTTACATGCTGCAACACAATTGCTTTGCAGAAAGAGCTAACTGTATAGTAATTGAAATGGCCAGATGCATGTTGGTCCAATCCAACATCAGACTGGATTGGTGGGGTGAGCCCATAACAATTGCCCCCCTTGTCACCAAAAATTTTCCCTCACTAGCCAAGAGAAAAACAGCCCTGGCCACAATAGTTCTCAAGCAACAAACAAACTCTGGCTTTTTCTGACCATTTGGCTGCAGAGCATGGATCCTAAAACTATCATAAAATAGAACCACAAATTTTGATAAATTATTGTGGGATGGCGTGCTCGTTGGATATGCAAATGAAATGAGCAGCTACAAAATTTTTCAAAAGCAAGACCTCAGGGTGGTGGTGAAAACACATGCTGCCTTCTGAAAAGACAAGTTCCCTCACTTGCAAGCCTCAAACCCCAGTGTTAACCATCCATCAAAATTTAACTAACCAATATTTGCCTGTGAATACACTCTCCAGTTTGAGAAACTGATGGAATGTTGGATTTCTGATGATGCTGACAAAGTGCTATCTACTTATCTTTTGCTGATCTCTTATGTGTCTTGATCTTGATCTCTTCCTATTAGTTCTTTCTACTTGTTCTTCTTCCTTCTATTGTGTCAACTCAATCTCAGAAGCTGTGCACTACTAGCTACTCAACCTCACACTTGATTGACCTGACAAGTTGCTCAAGTGTGGAAACTTCAACTTCAATATCAGCCCCAAACTTATCTTTCTCACTGATTCCATATTCTGGGTGCCCCTTCTCCTCCTGCAACCATGAGATTGCACCACCAGAACCCAGGGGAATAGGATCTGGTACGCTGCTCATTTCACTCTCTCATTATATTCCAACTCATCAATCTGACAAAATCTTCATCCATACTTCAAGACAAGCTACTTCAACTTCCAATCTTCATTGACCATCCAAAATTAGAAATCCCATCAGCCCTGCGCCAGACCTCAAGATAAATAAATACCTCTCATCAGTTTCACCCTTATTCATTCATTCTTTCCATACGTGTTGTCTGACCTCACTTGTAACCTGGTTTTATTAGGTTCATAGCTATCTTTCTTTATCATTTCATTCTTTGTTCTTCCTTCATCTTTTGGCTTCCTTTTGCTTATTGATGATTGAAATCTATCTGGTTTTATTAGCCAAACACTTTCCAACTTCAGAAACAGCTCCACATCAACACCACAGGTGAAGGTGGGAACCAATTTTCCCAAGACAATGAGCCAAGGAGAAAGCAGGAAGTAAGAGAGAAAATCCCCAGGACCATCAACCAAGACCCAATGCCCAAGTGCATTTTTTGGATTGTGGTGAAAGGTCAGAGGCATCCAAACTCATCCAAAGTGCTATCCTGGAAGAAAACATAAGGAACCATAAAATGGCACAAGCCCCTGTCACTTACATCAGTACACATTCTGTGGAGCCAAAATCACACCAAGAGCTCACCAAGAAATTTTACATACTGGCCCAGTCCAATGTGACTTTATGTCAATGGGATGAGGCATTCAAGTACTAGGTCATGCTCATCAAACAAATGCCAATGAAATTTCTTGACTGGAAATCACCTTTCAATCAAATAATGAACAAGGACAGCACATTAGAGCCATTACACAACATTTTCCAGCCCCTACCATTTAGCCTCAAGACACATGTCCACTGGAAGCATTGAACTTCCAAGGTGACCCGGCACTGTTTTTCATCTTTTACAAACAGCTTTGCAACACAGCAAGGTTCCTGGATCTACATAAAGGGCCAATAATTTTTAGTAGAGATTTCAAAACCTTCAAATCAAACTTCAAACATGACTCTCCCAACTGCCTGAGGAAAACCCCATCCACTCTCCCTTCAATTGCTACTGCTCCCACCACTCCATCTTGTAAGAGAGAAAAGAGCTGAAGCTCAAATTGGATGAAGGAATTAATAAATGAGTGAAAGTAGCTTATAACGTCAAGCATAAAGGACCTGAGGACAGGAGGAAAAGGACACTCCAGTTGATGTAGTGAATGAACAGATGATGAATTCCACTTGAGAGCACTGGTGTTTATATAGACTAAATACACAATAGGCTGACAAGTGGTTGAGTACAAAATGAATAAGGTAAAATTAGCATAAGCATTTTAAGTGACATGTTAAGTGAAATGCTATGATTAGACAGTCTGACAATCACAATACTAAAACACAAGATCCTCTATTAAATATCAGATATAATTTATCTTGGTTATAACACAGCCTAGTTATATTTTACCTGTTGTTTTAGTACTTTAAAATAACAATAATAAGATCACATCAATCCAATCAATTATACTTTAAACTCCAGTGAAAGTCAAATATATGAAAACTCAAATTCTAAAACATCTCAATCCACCTTTTGTGTGAATGTGATGCTGAACCACTCATGTGCCTTGTAGCAAATAATTCCACGGCCCAAACCTTCACTGTTTGCACTGAACTCCCCAAAATTTGAATCTTCCCCAGCTTGTGGGCCTGCCTCAAGAACCACCTCCACTCCCAGACCTGCTGATTCTACCACTGCTGGCAACAGCCCTCCTGCAATTATTGAAGGCTACGCTTATGTCCCCTACTAAAGCAAATCCCCCTGGAAAATCTCCTGCAAAATTGATCAATTTGCAATCCTGACTCACTCTCAAAGGGGAAAACCTTGTTGCAATGTATCTCAGGATAATGTGGTCAATCTGGAAGAGTTGGTTAAAGTTTGGGAAGCCTTCACCAATCTGGACAAAAAGCAAAAGTGGCTGGTCTCCATGGCATAGTAAAATGCCTCATTTCTGTCAAAGAACACTGGCATGCTGGTACTACCCCTGGAAAAAAACAAGTTCATTGGGGGCAAGTGGCAACTGGTTCATAAAAAGAAATAAATTTTAGAAGTAACTAGACGCATGAAATGATGGGTGTTTTTTGGAAATCATCAGTAAAAGGATTGGCACTACTACAACACTTACTCCAGAATTGGTTGGAACAAGTCAATGAAGATCCTAATCTCCATTGCAGCGCAGCTTGGCTGGAGGATTTTCAATTCAATGTTGAAATAGGGCTCCTCTATGGAAGTATCAATGTAGCATTTCATGTCTCACAAGTGTCTGGTTTTGAGGCTCCCACCAAGGAGAAATGGGTATGGTGCCTCAATAAATCACTTTACAGAACCAAAAAGGCACCTGTCACACAACCACCCCACGTACTATAGGGCAATCTTAGATGATTGTGAGCGCAAAAGGAAGGCTGAGTGCAAGGGCAAGTGCAAGGTAGCAAGGGAAAGTGCAAGGTAGCAAGGGAAAGTGCAAGGTAGCAAGGGCTAACTGTAAAGTGCAAACTTATGGTGGAGTAACTTAACACACAGCAAGAGGGATGAATGTTCCAATGGAAGGGAACCAAACCCAAGCCCAATTTGATTACTGAATTTAGCAAATGAAAGAACATATGAAATTAACTAACTGAGGAAACAAACCCCAGGCAAGCAGAGTAGCCTTTATAAGGTAATCCATAATGACTAGATACAACCTGATGGATGGTCAACCACAGTTTCAAGAAATGAGGCAATGAATAAAATGAACGGAGTACAAAATGAAATAAAAGTATGAAAGTTTCCAAGATCTTAGCGTAAGTGCAAGATAATAGGGGAAAAATGTATTAGGGTTTAACCGTTGAGAAATGAGGGAATGACATAAGAAGCGGTGAAAATATGAAGGTGTAGTTTATGCAGGTAAGGGACTAGTCCATTTTTGAACTATACAGTTGAGGTGGCTTGACTAGCGTGAGTGCAAACAAGCAAGAGCATGTGACCAGAAATGGAAACCCAATGATTATTGATACCAAGGGTGAAAAGGCAGAGCCCAAATGGGTGGTTGACCAAGGTAAAGTTGACTGCAAGGTTTGCAAGTGGCTGCTGATTCAGTCGCCAAGAATGGAAGGTTGTTATGCAAGCCAGAGTTGATAAGTGGAAGGCACCATTGATGTTGTGCTTCTAGTTTGTCACCCTTATGGACTGAGGTAGATGGTACTGAGGACAAGGGTATGTTTAAGTGGGAGGACAATAATCCTTAAGCTTGAAGTGTGACAGTTGCCCAGGTATAAAGACACAAGCTCCTGCAAGCATTCAGAAAATTTTCCCAACAATTCCAAAAGTTGTTACAAATACTGTATACCCATTAACATTAATTTTTTGCTTTTAAATAGATTTATAATTAATTATGTTGTCATTGTCATTCTGCCGTTGCAAAAACTGCATTCAAAAAAACAAGAGATCCATCCCTAGTACAGCCATGCAAGGTATCCAAGACAAGTGCAAACAATTCTGTTTAAATTTTCCACCCTCAATGCTTCCTTCCCCGCCTCTGGATCAAATGTCATTTGCGCTTGGAACCCAAACATGAATGGCCGTCCTAGAATAGCCTCCCTGCAATCAACCAATAGAAAATAAAGTGGTTTACAGGACCTTGCAACCTCAAGATCTTCCTTCTCCACAACCCCCTCCACGCAACATGCCCTGCCATTAAGCGCGCAAATCCCCATTGCACATTTCTGCCAAACCAAGCCCAATTTATCAACCAATCTAGACAGAAGAAGGTTCACCATAGAACTGCTATCCACCAGCGCCCATACCTTCCTTCCCAAAATCTACATTGGAACATAAGCCAGCGGAGTTGAAACCAATTTCATCCGCTCTAGCTTGCGCTCCGCATTATCCCAAGCCAAGATCACATGTTACACTGTTTTAGGGATCCTATTGTGTCCGCAATCCTTCAGCGCCTGAACCATCTCATCCACTACCACCGGCGACACTGCCACCAACTCCTTCAAGGTCAAGGGAATAGTTTTTTTGGTTCCCCATCACTCTGCGCATGATCTCCACCGCCTTCTTCTTCCCCACCAGATCCACTGGCTGCCTGTCCATTTCCGGAACGTGCGCAAATGACTTAGGAGCTACTGGTGGTACCCGCTCTTTGGAATCCACATCCATCCTTTCCACCGCCGCCAACACCTTGGTTGCTAGTACCCTTACTTCTTCCTCCACGCGCAGTGGTTTCGATACCCCCGGAATGGTGACAATACCAAGAAAAGATTGAGCAGTTACCCCTGAATCCTGGCCTTGCGTGCGCAGTTGATCCATGAAAGTTGGATCCCCAGGTTCAGTGGAGATCTGCTTGCCTGTTGGGAACATGAATTGCATTCCCACTGGTTAAACCAATTTCACCTTGAGGTTCCTTGTCATGTCATTGCACCCCAACCACCAGTGCCCCTTGTCCCCGCAGTAATTGCATAACTGCGGCGCTGGTGGATTCAACAGCAGAAGCGGTCCCCCAATGTGAGGAGGCTGATAGCGTGGCGCTGACAACATTTGACTCAGGAAGATCCGTAAATCCTTCATCAATTGTGTCATCATTCTCAGCTCCAGGCTTGTTGTTGGCGGTGTTGCCAGAGCGCATTCTGTTTTCAAGGGGCCTACAACCCAAGCCTGCATTGGCGCTGCCAGAGGGTGGGAAGCAGACTTCTTTGACCCTGTTGGGAATGACCTTGCCGTGTCCTCCATTAGTTCCTCCAATTCCAACTCGCTTTCCACCTCTCAACAGATAATAAGGATTTCCGGAAGAAGCGCAATACTCCCATCCAATGACCTCTTTACCAAGTTGTTGTCCTACAAGTGCCGCTGCACCCGCGCACAGAGTTGGGCACCAAGTCCTCCCACAAATGCCCTCTTCATCTTGCCCATCTGCCCCAATATCACCTTGTTCTTTGCAAGGTAGCAATAGATCCAGTCAAACATTGCTACATAATCCCCCAATTGCGCCTGCTTCTGGACTCCACCATTTGCACTTGCTTCTGCCGCGGCTTGCTAAAAGTTGCTCTCAAAAAACCAAGGTTTGCGCCTTCCCCACCTTGGCAAGATTCCTGCCTTCATTTTTGGCAAATCAAGTTCCTCTTATCCTTCCATATCTTTTTCTGTGATAAAAAGGACAACAAGATGAGCCTTATCCAAACCTGTTGCACCTTCTGCATTGGCAATTCCCTGGTATCAAGCAAGGAATTGCTCAACATCCTCAGTGTTGAACCAAATGTGCAGATAGTCCTGTGGCCTGATGCAAACAGGCTTGTGATTGGCACCGTTGTTGGAGCAAGGGACACTGTATCCTGCCCCTGATGGAGGTGGCTTCCAAGAAGCTGGAGAGGAGGAGAAAGAGGAGTAGGGGAGGAGGAGAAAGAGGAGTAGGGGTAACGTTAGACAACCCCAAGACAGTCAATGGGTGGTACTGGGAGATTGCGCTTGTTAGTTTTGAGAGACAAGGAGCAAAAGTTTACTTCCTGGCCAGACCCCCAGATGTGCAATTCAGAAGAGGACTTCCCCTTAAATGGTTCCCAAGTTGGGAAGTTATTGATCCCTTGCGTCTGTAGACCTTAAGTGCCACTTTTCACCCTTTGACTGAGAGATAGAGAGATGAGAGTAAAGAGTCCTTCCAAAAAAAACCTATGATGATCCAATGATCCTCCTCCCCTCCAGCACCGGGGTTGAGGGTGCAGTTTAAGTAGCCTTCCCCTCAACCCTAACCTAAGTAAAATCACAAGCAAGCAAGAATAATGAAATACAACCCCTAAGTACAGAACCCTAGCCCAACTCTATCCTTCCAACCCCATCCCATGATCCATATCCCCTTCCCCATATCCATCTGTATTGCCTGCCCGCCATTAGATCAACCCGGTTTGTCCTTCTCATGACACAGCCCTTGCGCCGCGCCCAACTTGGAGCCCTCCCCACTTGCCCATATCTGCCCAAAGCACCATTCCAGATATCCAAGGTAAATCCGCGTGTCTTGCGCCACGCAATCCGCACATCTTGCGCTGCACAATCCACGCAATCCAGCTTCCAACCCAATCCAAGCTGCCCTGTGTCTCCAGATGCTGAGCCCGTGGCATGGCTTTCTGCGGCAAGTCTGCACCCATTGCTGAGCGCGCTGCCTCTGCTGAGCCCGCTGCTACTGCTGAGTGCGTAGCGAGCAGCCAATTCCAATTCACATCTATAAAAGACCACCACAACGCGCAAGATAAGCAAACCACCAATTGCAGGCTGCTGATCCATTGGAAAAGGGGATTGGATGGTCAATGGTTGTCTTGGTCATCATTGTGTTGGGGAGATTTCCAAGGAGGAGCTCATGGGTGGAGAACAACTTGGAATCAAAGGTATTCCTGAGATCAACAGACTCAAGCAAGGATCTTGGGCTGGCCCAGTTCTTGGGACAACCTGAGGGGGAAATGCTCAGGAGGAAGTTGTTAATCATTGCTGTTGTGGTGAAGATGATGATTGAACAGGGGATGATGGGTGAATCAAAATGGATGGTGATTGGTGGCTTCTGAGGATGGATGGATGGGTGGATTTTGACGCATGGGCACTTGGCCAAAAAATCAAGCACCAAGCACAAA
>CM062625.1:10753263-10755763 GCA_025617555.3 Puccinia polysora | reverse complement strand
GGGGTGGCCTTAGACATTCTAATTGAAGGCATGAATGATGGGCTCAATATGTTGCACCTTACGAGGAAATTGAGCAAGATTGATGCAGGGGATTATGTTGATGACCGCACAAACTATAACACTAAGCAGAAGGCAACGCTTGCAGAACCAAAGAGGAAAATTGTTTTGGAGGTTCTCCATGAACAGCTTGAAGAAACAAGTTTTATTCACCGGTCAAAGTTCAGTGGAGGGGGTCACTTGGACGCCCTGTACTTGGCACATCCTCAGGCAGTTAAGCTTTCAAAAGAATCCCATCATATTGCTATGTTGAATTATATTTATAAGACAAATAAGTACAAAATCCTGCTATTTCTTGTTGTAGGAATGAAAGCCAATCAGAAACCTTTCACAAAAGCTCTTTTTTTTATAAAACAAGAAAGGTTTCAGTTCTACAGTTGGTCTGTAAATGGATTAAAGGAGTTGGCTTATGATCCCAAGAGACTTCCAAAAGTCTTTGTGGCAGACCGTGAAAAGGCTCTGATTTGTGCTATTGAATCTAGTTTCCCTGAGTCATCAAGACAATGTTTTACTTGGCACTTTTCTGAAAACATACAAGCAAACTGTAAAGCGCACTTTGTTAATGATGTTGAAGGATGGAAAAGCTTTATGACTCTGGGAAAAGTATTGGGCCTCAAAGACCAAGGAGGAGGGGGAGGTCAATGATGCAAAACTCAGAATACCTCCAAATCACTTCTTCTTATTCGTCCTAGTTTTGGGTTATGACCTTTTGAATTGTATAGTGTTTCTTGAAAGACTATGAGGATGTACTGAAGTATGTAGAAAATTAACATTTTCCCTATCAGCAAGACGTTTGTAACAGCATGGACTTGCATAAACCCAGATTTTGGAAAAAAAAAACATCTTGGGTTGAAGGGGCCCATGAGACTCTCAAACTCTTTGGGAAACATGTTGGAGTTTTGGAAAAGCCTTGACGGAACAATTTCAAATCAAATTAAATCAGTTCATGCATAACTTTATAACCCTTGAATTAAGTTAGGGACAGTTCTTCCACCTAAACTGTTACCATTTGGTTACAAATTGTCTTTAGAGGCAATTCAGCTTATTAGGGAACAATTCAAGAAGTTCAAACATGATCATGATGGTGAAGTGTGCACCAAGTCATATTCCAAGACTATGGCTTTGCCCTGCTCCCACCAAATAGGTGACTGTCTAGCATTCAAAGGATCCCTGGTACCCAATGATGTTCATCCTCAGTGGAGGTTGGACTATGACCCTTGCAGGTCTAGTTCTGTATGTTGGCTTAAGTTTGATTTTTCAAGTTGGCTTGAGTTGATTTTTCAAGTTGGCTTGTTCAAATCACTATGTGATTGATGCTTTTTGATTAATTTTTTTTGATTAATAATTATTAATTCACCAATGGTTGATCCTTTTGAATTTTTCAAGTGCAATGTCAATTCAATGCTAAGCATTCCTCAGTAACGTGAAAAAGTGAATGCCATGATCTTGGAATCTCCAGATCATGAGCAAAGAGACCTATTGAATTATATCATTCAGAAGATTACAAAATATCAACCAAAGCCAAGACTTGAACCTCAAGTCTTACAATCAAGTAGGGGCTGGCCAAAATTTACATATAGCCAGCAAGAAACATCTTGGTTTGAGCATGTTGATAAACAACTGAAGAGGGAAAAAAGGACTAGAAGGGCTCCAAACAAGAAAAGACAAAAGATTGTAAGTGTTTTCTTTTGGTATATTTTCATTTTTTTGGTTTAATGAAATTAGTTACTAACTAATGATTAATTTTTAGTCAAAGTCCGCAGAATCTGAATGTGAATTTCATATTTCAGAGGAAGTGAATGAAAGTGAATTGGATTAAATTAATTTGGAATCAGAATCCTCTGCAGAGGAAGACAATGTGTAGCAAAGCTCAACCAGAAGCTCATCTTTGGTGAGTATTCATTTGAATTATGTGATTAGAAAAATTAAGACTAAGTATTTTTTGATGATAGGAACCAAACATGAAATACCTCAATAAAATATCAAAGAAATTCCATAAGTTCTTGGGTGAGGTTTGGGATCCAATTGGAGATGGGAATTGCGGATTTAGAGTCATTGCTAAATATCTTGTTGATGAGGAACATGGTTGGTTCAAATTGGGGAAAGAAATGATTCAAACATTGGAGAAAAAAAAGCATGCTACATTAAGATGCTTCTTGGTGCAAAGGAGGTTGAAAAGATTAAACAAAGACTTGTTGTTGAAGAAATCAATGAAAATATTCTCTCCTTAGAATGGCTGGCTAAATTAGAGATTGGTCAAATCATAGCAGACACATAGTACAGACCTATTGGTTTCATTTCATTGGAGCCATGTGATACTTATAATCCAATGAAAAATGGTGTTACTGACCAATCAGATCCAATGTTCATTTGCTTTGTAAACAATAACCACTGGGTTCTATTAGTAATTGAGGGAGAAATGATTTCAATCCCACCCATTGTA
>CM062625.1:10725494-10750663 GCA_025617555.3 Puccinia polysora | reverse complement strand
AAGCCTTAGCCCAGATTCTCCCACTTCCGAGCAAAACAAATAAGACACAGATGTGTTCCAGCTAAACTGAGTGCAACCTCCCGCACAACTTCAGAGACAGAGCCCCAAAACCCAGATGAGAACCATCTTGAGAAGACCCATTGCACCTGCAACTTGTCAAGACAAAACACAGAGCAGGCAAAGAAGATGAATCAGACACCCAGGACACTTCTTCCACCAACTGTACTGCAATGCCTTATTCCATCATGTATTTGTTTTTCCATGTTTTTCCACTTCCCAATGCAAAACCTAAAGGACAAGGTGTGTCCTAAAAAACCATTTTTCAGTCACTCTTTGTTTTGTCATTCAGACTTCACAGCACCCAAACTAAAAGCTGTTTTTTCATCCCTTATTCATCCACTAGCAACAAAGTGTAAAGCACAAGCTCAGACCATTCCTCTGTTGAGATTTTTAAGACTGCCTGCTGAAAATCCTGCTGAACATTCTTCTAGTCTTCCCTGTCCCACCCACTAGTTTGTACATTTCACGCTGCTCTTGTCTGTTAACTGCTACAGCGCGTGCTGCTTTCAGCTCTGTGAGTGCAGAGACTCCATACTTGGAGTAATTGCCCCAGAGATAACTTGAGATCTTGATCCAGATCCCAGGCTGCCAGAATCATCACCTGAATGACCAGGTGATCTGGCAGTCATGGGTCTTGGATCAGGTAAGTGGTGACTTCTTTTCATCTCCATCAGTTTTTTTTGTTCTCTTTCCTGATTCCTATTCATCTTTGATCATTCGTACTAGGAGTAGGTTGTCAAAGGTCATGGCTGCAGCATTGTCAGGTTCACCACCCTGTGTTTCCAGTCTTTTCAGGTGAACCTCATAGTCATTTCCTTATAGTCATTTCTTTTTTATCTTGTGGTCACTGTTGAGTCAACCAATCCTGAAATATATATGGCCTTTTCAGCCTCTTTTTCTAACAGATTTACAGTCCCAACAACTCTAAAACTCTACTGAACTAGACTGGGAACAATGTCCAAAAAGGATGAGGCCAAAGGAGAATCCAAGCAAAGCATCCCACTGCTGATGGAGGAAAACTTTGCCGCTTGGTTTGTGCTTATCCAAAGCTATCTCAGACAAAAAGGTCTTCTGGATGTGGTCCTTAATAACATTGGTAAAAATCAAAACTCAACCCTTTGGAAAAAACAGTACAAAGCAGCCAACATATTAATTCAGCACCTGGGAAACACGGCCTTTGATGCCATTGTCACTGCTGGAAATGACAACAGCCCTCATGCCATTTGGAATGCCATTCATTATTGATATGCCTCTCAATCCTTTAACAATCAAGGTTGACTGTGGCTCAGCTTCATCAGATACCAGTACCAAGGCAGCCTGACCAATTATATAAGCAAATGCAGAAAACTCATGAACAAGCTCTCAGTGGTAAAACTCAAGGTACCTCAAGATATACTCAGTTACACAATTCTTGCTAAACTCCCAACAATTTTCCATCACATTTTAGACACCATTCTTCTAAACAAAAAACTTCTGAAGAGCCCTAAGCTTGTCCTCAACAAGCTCCAAGAAGTAATCCATCTCAAATCCACCATATTGGGATCTTTGGACACCCCAACACAGGACAAGACTGGGTCCACTGCACTTCTGAAGACTAAACAGAAATCTTGGGAAACAGGAACCAAGCATCTGTGCACTAAAGGCCACCACAATCCTCTAGCAGATCATCCTGAAAACAAGTGCTGGGCACTACATCCACATCTCAGACCCAATTGGGACCAACCAAAAGCCAACCATCATGAAGGAATTCCAGCATACTCACCTGGGGGCACTGAAAACAAGACTGTCCAAGCTCATCTCAATGTCCAGCTATATCTCAGTAACCCCGCAAATTCAAATCCATCACCACTCCCTGTTCTGGACAGTGGTGCTACTCACCATATGGTGAACACTGCCAAGTTCCTCTTCAACACACGGCCCACCAACATAAGCATTTCAACCAGGAACTCAAAAAGACAACTTCAAGCTATGACAGTTGGAGACGGGGTTCTCATAAATCACATGGGACAGTCCCTGAAGCTCACAAATGTCCTCCTGGTGCCCAAGCTAAACTGGTCACTCATCTCTCTTGATTGTCTGTTTGTGACTAAAGCCACACTCACACAGTTTGGATTCTCTGGCATAAAGGTCAAGTTTGACAAATCTGAACTTTTCAGATTGTCTCAAAACCACCTAGTAAAACTCTGCAGCGCACGTTTCAGAACCACCATCCAACCTAAAGCTCATCTCACACTACCAACATCCTCTGAGATTTGAGAAACTTTTCACTTGGTGACCCAAGCAAAAATTTTCTCAAATCTCTATTCCCAAAGATCACTAAAACCCTCAGTGAGTGTGACATCTGCAGAACTGCCAAATGCACTGCTACTCCATTCTCCCATCACTTCAAGGAAGTAACGCATCCACTGGAATGCATCCACCTCAATGTTTTAGGACCTATCAACCCCACCACTCTGAGTAGATTCAATTACTTTCTCACTATAGTCAATCAATTCTCCAACTATGTCACCATCTCACTACTCAGAAACAAAAGTGATTTGCCCAAGGATATTTTAGACTACATTGCCAATGCAGAACGGATTACCGGTCACAAGGTCAAGACCCTAGTCTCTGACAACGGAGGTGAGTTTATTGGGAAAAAACTAGCCAACTATTTGTGTCAGCATGGCATTTCTCACAACTTCTCACCCCCACACACCCCTCAACACAATGGCATAGCTGAGCGGATGAATCAGACTCTGTTGGACAAAACGCAATGCCTGCTACTTCAAAGTCAATTCCCAAAACACCTGTGGGGAGAGGCGGTAAACACCGCGGCTAACCTATGCAATTTACTACCCTCTTCCACTGATGAGGGGAAGACTCCCTTTGAGATATGGACAAACTCCACATTCAACTATGACTTTCTTCAAATTTTTTGGATGCAAGGTGACCTATCTTTTTCCAAAGGCAAATGAAAAATCCAAGTTGGATCCCCCTGGTCGGACAGGTTTCCTGCTTGGGTATGTACACAATTTCTCCAGATATAAAGTATGGGACCCCATCACCAAGAAGGTGGTCACAACCTCAAACCTCAGATTCCACAAAAAAGAATTTGACAAGCACTGGGGGCAATCTGATGGGAATGTACCACCTCTCAGCGACAAATTGATTGCCCACAAAGTCTCCAAAACTGCACCACACTCGCCAGCGGAAATCCCTGAGGAAAAATTACTTGAAAATGCCCTTGGAACCCAGCTGACTCAATCCTCCAATGTCATCACCTCCCCTGTATTGGTCAACTTGTCTCCGCTTAATATCATCAGTAAACCCCAGCTCCCTGGTTCAAAGGCCATTCACTCTGGTGTCTCTCTGATTACGTATATTGAAGAGGAAGATCCTTTCACCTTGGATCACGCCCTGCAGTTGAAAAATTGCCTGGAGTGGATCAAAGCAATGAACCGGGAATTACTCAACATGCTCACCTTTTGCCTCTGGCAGGAAGTTGACTCCTCTGAAGTAGTTGATCCGGTAAAATGCATTTGGGTGTTCAAAACAAAACAAGACACTCAAAACCCAATAATCAAGTTCAAGGCTAGACTGTGTGCACTGGGATTTAACCAGAAACTTGAGGTGAACCACCACAATTACTTTTCTCCCACTGGCAATAAGGCCTTGCTGAGGCCCCTCATCTCATTTGCAGCAAGGCACAATTTTTGATTCCATCAAATTGATGTAAAATCTGCTTTCCTGAATGCCCAGCTTGACGAGGCCGTCTCTATCACACCACCTTCAAATCTTAGTGTTGGGAGGGGCAAAGGACTCAGAATTCTGAAAGCTCTCTATGCCCTGAAACAGTCTCCACGAGCCTGGTATCAAAATCTGTCAGACTGGCTGCTCTCAATTGGTTTCTCCAGAAGCAAGAACAATAAGTGCGTATTCTGGGACTCAACCACCTGGTTGTACTTCCATGTTGACAACATAGCAATTTTCAACAAGATTCCCTCACTCTTCATAAAAAAAATCAAGTCCAGGTTCAAAATAAAGGACCTGGGACCGGCCAAATTACTCCTGGGAATGAATTTTGAACAGACCAGAAACACAATCAAACTCTCCCAGAGAACGTATATCAAGCACCTTGCAAAGCAGTATGAGTTGGACAGTCTCAAGAAATTTTCAACTCCCATGCGCCCATATTCCAAACTCCTTGCATCCTCACAATCCAAACATGAACAATTCATGGAGTCCAATTTAGACTACCAGAAGCTAGTAGGCAAGCTCAATGATCTTACCTGCAACATGCACCCCAATATTACTTTTGCCTCAAACTATCTATCCCAATTTCTTCAAAAACCTATCCGGCAGCACTATGATGCGGTGCTTGGCATACTCAAATACCTCCAACACACCTCCAACCTAGGACTGTCCTACGCCAGATCCACACTTCCCAACCAATCACTCAAGGTATTTGTGGATGCTGACTGGGCCACATGTCCATCAACCCGCTGTGGTGCCCCATCCTGGACACCCTGGCCAGTGCAGAGATTTTAATTTTTTTTTATGATTTTTCCTTATCATCATTCATAAGGCATTGTTATCAAAAAAAATAAAAAATAAAAAATAAAAAAAATAAAAATAAATAAAAATAAAATAAAAATAAAAAATAAAATAAATAAAATAAATAAAAATAAAATAAAAAATAAAAAAAATAAAAAATAAAAAATAAAAAAAAAAAAAAATCATAAGAATCAAAAACAATACATAACTACTAGCAGTAATTCTCAAGTTAGAAATCCAAACAGATCTCAAACTAGATCATCTTCCCAATCAATCATCATCATCCATTGTAGATCTTCTCAATCCAACTCACAAGGTCATCATCACCCCACAACCCAACTCCTTTCAACCTCAGCTCAATCCAAATTTCATCATCATCATCATTGCAAACTGAGTTTGATAGACCTGATCGGATGGATGGCGTCAAACAAATCTCCTCCGTTGGTACCAATTCTGCTTTGGGTGACCAAACGATTGTTTTCAAATGTCCTCCTTTTTTCTCTACCACCTCCACTTATGATCACCACCCCGGAGGTTATATCCGCCCCTGTCATCACTCCCAGAGCAATTTTAATAGCAACATTTGCCTGACTACCACCACCAACAACCCATCATCCTCTCTTGCTCATTGTCAACCTAGCTCTAGTCATTCTTGTAGTTCCTCCTTCTCAATCAGCTCCCTTTCTCAATACTCCTCAGTTTATGGCAAAGATCATCATGTCAACTCCCCCAATCCATTCAATCCACCTCACTCGACCTCTCCCACCATCACCGTCAAACCTCAACCGGTCGTCTCAAGCGGCCGTCCATTTATCCGTTCCACCTCTAGCTCACCAGTCTCCCGCGCGGCTTGTCCGTTGCCTGCGCGGGTCTCTTACGTTGCCAGTGCCCGTCAGACACCTGCCAGCGGTAATCCGCGTCCTTGGCAGTCGCCCGGGCCCATCAGGATGCCCGCGGGCGTCCCTCTTTGGTTTTTTTTCTCTGAGTGCTTGTTTGTTTCTTTTTTTTCTTTTGTTTTCTCATGACACTGATCCTTAAAAAAAAAAAAAAAAAAAAAAAAAAAAAAAATCCGCTCCCATTTGTAAATCTCTCTTGTAAATAGTCTACAGGCCTCTGGTCTATAAAAGGAGGGGCTCTCCCCTGATTTTTCTGGAGGATATCATCATGGAATCATATCCATGGGAGTGTGTGCCTGTGTCCCCCCATCATTGTGAAATTTGATCCTGATCCTTATCCTGGGTATATCTCTGATTGCCCCCTGATCCAATTTTAACCCTGAGTCTTTGCCCCTCTGTGGCCTGATCCTTATCACCAACCAATAGCCTTGCTGGTTGAAGAAAAAACATGTCTTTTGGAATTTTTGAGTGTGTTATACCACTCCTTGATCCCTTTCTCTGACCATACTGGTCCTGATCCCTGATCATCTTTCTGGAGCCAATCACAATTGATTGAAGAGGTCTTATTAAGCTTAAGACCTGGAGTGTTATACCTCCCTTTATTTTCTTTGGAGTTGCATTCTGCCAGCCTACTCTTGAGTCCCTTGAGAAGTTTTGAGGTTATCCTTGCTTCAAATCAGTTACTGTTTTCTTTTAGAGCTTCTTAAACATTGTGCTTTGTCTTGTACAGCCACCCTCAGTTATCTGGTACCCTTCAGGCGCTTGATTGCGGAGAGTTGGGCAGGTTCATTGAGAACCTGGAGGTTGGTTTGGTTTGAGTTGATCATCCCCAATCTTCTTCTGAAAACCAGAGTTATTATCTTGTGGGTGTTGTTTACTTACAACAGCTTTTGTTATTTGAACTCTAAGCAGACTTTAATTTCTTTTGTTCAAGTTTTTCCCTGCATAATCTTGTCTCAGATAGTGCTGTTCCATTGCTACCAAACTATTATCATCTTTATCCTCTACTCCTTGATTCCTCATTTACCAGGTTCTGGACCTTGATCTTGGTTACATCTAAATATTTTTGTAACACTCAGGAGGGCAGCCTAAACAGCACCTTTCCCCTCCACAGAACTGCAACGGCCTAGTACCATTTGGAGTCTTACGCCGCCACTCCATGAGTGGCATGGTTGCGCTCTGGCACAACCACATCATCAGTTGTAATTCAAGAAAGCAACCGTCCATGACACTATCAACTACCAAGGCAGAATACAAATCCGTCTGCAACAAGGCAAAGGAGGCGCTCTGGCTCAAGGGGATCATCAAAGAAATATTCCATGTACAATTTCAAGAACCAACCGCCATCTATGAAGACAACAATGGGTGCATCAAGCTAGCAAGCAGCCTTTCCAATCAGGACTCATTCCACACCAAACACATTGATCTTTGACATCACTTCATCAAGGAAGAAGTAGCAAAACAGGATATCAAACTTATCAAAGTTCCTACATGTGAGAATGCTGCTGACTTTCTGACTAAGCCAGTCTTGCGCATCAAGCTTGCGGCCTTTTTGGCAACTTTAAATATGACCTGAGTTGCCGTTCAGCATGGGAGGGTGTTTAGATTGTTAAGAATACCTGCTTAAAATCCTGCTGAACATGTTTCTGTTCTCCCCTGTCCCACCCACTTGTTTGTACATTTCACGCTGCTCTTTTCTGTTAACTGCTACAGCATGGGCTGCTTTCAGCTCTGTGAGTGCAGAGACTCCGTACTTGGAGGAATTGGGCCAGAGATAACTTGAGATCTTGATCCAGATCCCAGGCTGCCAGAATCATCACCTGAATGACCAGGTGATCTGGCAGTCATGGGTTTCAAATCAGGTAAGTGGTGACTGCTTTTCATCTCTGTCAGTTTCTTTTATTCTCTGTCCTAATTCCTATTCATCTTTGATCATTGGTACTAGGAGTAGGTTGTTGAAGGTCATAGTTTCAGAATTGTTAGGTTCACCACCCTGTGTTTCCAGTCTTTTCAGGTGAACCTCATAGTCATTTCCTTATAGTCATTTCTTTCTGATCTTGTGGTCACTGTTAAGTCAACCAATCCTGAAATATGTAAGGTCTTTTCATCCTCTTTTTCTAACAACCTCACCTGTGATATTCATTGTGTACAAGCAAGAATCTGTAAATCTCCACTGCAATCTATCCAGCAATTTCCTTACCCAAGTAGCATCCACAGCTCCTAATTCTATCAAAATCAACCTACCTGTTGAGAGACATTAATAACAAGATGATTCCAGCAAAATGTTTAAAATTTGAGATATCATTACCTATCTCATTTTTCACATGCGCTGGTATATAATTTACCAACCCAAGACATTCATCTTCCAGTTTTCCACTTCTCTCTTTGCCAAGTTTGAGGATTTGGGACTGACTTTGAAGCTACGGCTTCTGGACCCTTCCATGGATGACCCAATGGATAATCAGATGACTAGGTAGATAGTTGTAGGGAATTTGGAACCCATGATTATTATCTATTTGATCATGGACAGCTATTTATTTATATATATGTATTTAGGTATGCCTAGTAGGTTTTGGTGAGAAATGTATGTGATTAGGGTGTCTGAGTCACAACAATAGTTAAGTCAATCATTCTTAACCAATGAGATTATTGGAGAACAAGGATGCAACTGACCAATAAAGCTGTTTTAATTTACACTGGAATGTCACCAACATATCACACTCAACCTAAATCCTGTGTATAAGTAGCGTCAACTAGTGACTGTAACAAACTGAGAATAATGTCAAGGACTTAAGAAATATAACAAACAAGTCATTACAGTTTATGAGCCTCTTTCTCAAACCTTTCATTCTCCACTAGTCAGCATAGGAACAATACCACCCATCTACACCCCCATTCCCCCTTGATCCTCTCTTTTCCTTGATCCTCTCTTTTCCTTGATCCCTTGTCCTACAATCCCCAAGCTGTCCAGTGTACCTTGAGGAAGATTTCCATACACTAAGGCAGCCTTGAAACCTGCCAAAACCTGGTTCTTTGCAACCACTGGGTTGTGTTGAGATGTGTACCTTGGGTCCTGGGCCTCTTCCTTTCTTTTCACAACCCCACCTCCAATTCCTTTTCCAACCCCTCCTACTCTCTTCTCTTGGCCTTAATTTTTTTTCTCTTTTTCCCTTTTCTTTCCACTAACAACAATCCTCCTTTGTTTCCTTGTTCTTCTTTCCCCTTCCCTTCCCTTCCACCATACGTGACATGTCCACTGAGAAAAACGGATCAACCAATCAACCAATAGCGGCCATCTCACAGAGACCACAATTGGGCTCCACATCCAACCTGCACCTCCTACAGAACATTGCAAGATACACACAAGATGAGCCGGCCACTTTAGCAACCCCAGGAAACAAAATGCAAGCGACTGAACCAATAACTCCGCCACACCTTTTCCCAACTTGGTCCAATCTTGAGGAGGCAAAGTTACGCCTTGAAGGCAAAAACTCTTGCAGGAAGGTCATTCAGCATGCAACAAGAAGAATCCAACTGGACTCAATTTTATACACAGATGGAGCAAACATGAGTCAGTGGACCAGAGACCTCAAGTAAATGGGGGGAGAGCACCTCTCCAACCTGGATTTCTTCTTCAAACCCTGCAACAACTCCATCCTTGAATAGATTGCCCAAGAAATCATCCTGTCAACGTTACACATGGAGATGCAGCACAAGTTCCAAGACCACCCCTCCAGCTTCCAGATCTACAAAGCGGTGCAATTAAAATTCAACAACATCAGTAGGGCGGGTCAAATGAACGTCTGGTGCCATCTCTTATTGTTTAAACTAGATCACTCAATGTCCACAGTAGGGGTCTCCGCCAAGCTCCAAGGCCTGTTTTGGCAATGGGCCAACATGCATGTCTCACTGGACCGCAAGTCCCTACTGGGTTTCATTGTCCAAAACAGCCTACCCTCAAACTTCTGCCTCAGGGACAAAGTTGACCGGAGGATAGAACACTTGCTACTAGAAGACAACAAACAACAAATAAATCTCACCACTGTACTATTTGTAATCAAGTCATGCCGGCAGCAACTCAAACACAGCAAGATGGACGCAAGGCAGGCTCCTGCAGTGGTATTCAACACGTTGGTATCAAGCAATCACTCTGTTGGCAGAAACAGTTTTCCCAAAATCTCTTACCTAATAGAGGCCTACCTTGAACAAGTGCAGGAAGATCAGTGGGACCAGGCAATGGCCTTCTTTTCCAAACAGGCCGCAAATTGCTTGAACTGCAGTTCTAAAGGGCACCTCAGGAGGTTTTGCAAAGAAAAGAAACACCAACCAGAGCATTTGACAAAAAACACATACAATACTTTTCCACCACCCAGTTCACAGCCCCCCAACCATTCCATCTATCCCATTTTTGGCATGGTTTACCCCCCGGTCAACATGGGGATGATGCCCAACCCCCTCCCAAATTCAATGCAAACAACAGCCCAGCCCCTCTCCTCACAGCCAGGCCTGCATCAAGTGGATTACTACTACCCGCCAGCCAAACAGACCAAGCATTTGCCAGAAAGGTATAACAACCCGGCCCATGCAAAAATGATTGATCTGAGATCATTACCTGACAATCTGTCTGAATTGTCTTTTAACTCACTGAGAGTGAGCTCCAATGTGAGTTCCCGGCCCATTTTAGACACTGGGGCATTGCACAGCTTTACAGGATGTCTCTCCCTCTTACACAATTTCCATCTCCTGAAACACCCAATACCCCTGACAGTAGCCACCAGACGGAAGCAAAGTAACATCACCGGCTACAGGTTGCTTATTTTCAAACTGGCAGGCAGCTATGTTGTCAGATTAAACGGAGTCCTATACAGAAATTCTGCTCATGCAACGTTGATCTCACTTTCAAGCATCTGAAGAGAAAACGGGGTGTTTGCTTATGATGTGGGATGTGATTGTTTTGAAATATACGCCGCAGATTCCTATCACTTGTTCTTGTGTTGTTTTGATGCCTCCAATCAGAGATGGTGTATCCCCTTACCTGCAATGCATGTTCCTTCTGCCTTACCATGCCCCTCCCCACCCAATTCCTTGATTTCTGTTTCTTCTGTCTTGGTTGAGGATTATAGCAACATTTTTGTTTCTCCCATTGGCAAGCAGATGCCTTATAAATGGGACAAAAATGAACTGACAAAAGATGAGAAGTGCCTTTTGTTCTGGCCCAGAGTTTTTGGACACGCAGGCCTGAGGATAATTCAAAGGATGGTGGAAGAAAAACTTGGTTTTGGTTTGCCAACTAGCCTGCCAAAGGGCATCATACATTTCCCTGTGTGTGCCGTGATCAAAAGTACAAAAATTAACCCCCTTGCTACCATGCACAGATACCCAGAAAAGCTGGAAATCTTGGCCATCAACCTGGTCGGACTGTTTGACATGCTGAGCTACCAAAATGGAAGTTTCTTACTCAGAATGTAGGACGCCGGGACCGGCTACTCTTTTGTGAAGGTGATCAAAAAGGAGTTGGACACTGCAGGCGTTATCATGGACACAATCAACAAATTAGAACTTGCAACGGGACATAAGGTGCGTGTCCTGCAAAGCAACAATGGAGGAGAGTTTGCAAACAAGACCCTTGCCACCTACCTCAGCAATAAGGGGATCCAAGCGGAACGGTCACTGCGGTACCACAACTACCAAAACGGCATGGTCAAGTGTTTCAATTGCACTGTGGGGGACATGGCCTGGGTGGTTCTGAACAACAGAAAACTACCTAGGTTGTTTTGGGGTTTTTCTTTCACATGGGCAACCTACACGCTGAATTTCATACCAAACCGGGAAAGCCAAACTATGACCCCCCACCAACCACTTTTTGCTCAACCGCCCAAACTGGATCTGGCTGCAGATTTTTGGAAGCACTGCTTATGTGCACATTCCCCCCAATAAAAGGAATAAACTGGAAAATAGGGAAATTGAATGTTGAGTAGTGGCCTACCTGGAGGAATCAAAGGGCTGGTTGTTCTGGATACCAGAGAAAAACAAGTGCATCATGTCTTGCATGGCGCCTTTTGCAGACCCGGTGCCAAAGCTAATTGACGGGGGCAAACAACCACCGGTCTCCAACTTACTGGGTGTCACAATCAACAGCTTAACCCTTGGAAGTTTTGAAAAGGAAGAACTGTTTGCCTTGCAAGAGGTCCTCATTGACCACATCTTGGCAACTTGCACCATGCACAACATCACCATCCTAAAGACTTTTGGTCAAGCAATGAAGGCGGAGGACTGGAAGCAATGGATGGAGGCAATTGAGGTAGAGCTAAAAGCTCTGGACAACATGGGCCTTTGGGAGGCCTTACCACTGCGGGAGAGATGGGCTGCGCTGGATTGCCAATGGGTCTTTGCCATCAAACAGGTTTTTGGAGGCAACAGGACAATTTAAAAAGCATGTTGCGTTGCAAAAGGGTTTACACAAGTAAAGGGCCTAAATTTTGAAGAAACTTTTGCACCCATGGCAACCTTCATATTGCTCCAATTACTCCTAACAACAGCAGGAAAGAATGATTGGCCTGTTTTCAGCTTTGATTTTGTGACGGCCTACCTCAACTCAGAGATAGACAAAGAGGTTTGGGTAAATGCACTGCCGGGGATATGCCTTCCGCCTGGCTACGCACTACATCTAAATAAAGCTCTCTATGGCACTCAAAAAGCAGGGCGGTGCTGGTGGCATCACTTGCAACATACCCTCTTGACTTTGGGATACACCCCTTCAAAGTAAGACTTGTTGTTATACATCCTACACAACAGGAATGAGTCTGGGGTGATCTGGGTACATGTTGACAATGGTGTCATCACATGATCCTTGGAGGCAATATTGAGCAAACTGGAAACAGGCCTAAAGGAAAGCCTGAACATAAAGTGGGCCTTGGAAATTTTGTTGATCATGGGAGTAGAAGTGACAAGATCCACCAGAGGATTCAGTCTACAACAGACAAAACTCATTGAACACATCCTGAACAAATTCTGGTGCGGTGGCTCAACCACATCAACCCCTCTACCAGCCAATTTCAATGGCATAACAAGCATTGAGGAACCCATCAAGGCAGGTAAGTACCTTTTGATCATTGGGTTGCTCAGTTACCTTGGGGTAGGCACAAGACCAGACATTGCTTTTGCAGTAAACCTGCTGGTGCGCTTCTCCACATGCCCCAACAAGTTGCACTGGAAAGGACTACAACATGTGTTAAGTTACCTAGCAGGGACAAGGAACCTGAGCTTGGATCTGTTCCCCTTGGCAACCAGCAAAGGTATAGGGTGCTACTGCAATGTGTCATGGGGAGGTGAGTTCTCCCGCTCTCCTTACGGAATTTTCATCAGCTACTTGAGTTGTCTGATACTCTGGGTGGCACGGAGACAGGCAACAGTAGCAGCATCAATGTGCCATGCGCAGTATATGGCTCTGGGGGTGGGGACGCGTAACACCTTATGGGTAATAAACCTGCTGGAGGATTGCCTAGGAGTGAGACTAAGTGGACAGATGTACTGCAACAACAAGTCAGCCATAAAGGTTGCGTTGGATGACTCTTCTAACAAAAGAACACAACACACCAACAGGGATTTCTTCATTACTAACAATGCGTTGCATAAAGGTGAGATCAAGTTGAGCTGGGTGAGTACTAAAGACCCATTAGCAGACATAATGACCAAGGCCCCAGGGAGAGAGATTTTTACATTGATAAGGGACAAAGTAATGGGAGGAGTCAGGTGATTACGGATTACGGTTGAGGGGGGGGATGTTGTAACGTACACCGGAGTGTCACCAACATATCACACTCAACCTAAATCCTGTATATAAATAGCGTCACCTAGTGACTGTAGCAAACTGAGAATAATGTCAAGGACTTATGAAATATAACACACAAGTCATTACAAAAGCAACTGCGAGTGTTCTCAAGGTTTCCATACTTATTGGCACCAAATACAATAGCTTGCATCAAGTTTAAACCAGGGACACACAACAGGCGAGAAACTCCCACGTGGGGTCTCCCGGCCGCGCTTGAGCCTGCGCTTGTGGATGCATATTTACTTATCATGGGATAACAAAGGGAACTCGCTATTTCATGCGCAGAATGAGAAGTGCGGTTGGAGAAAATTTTCGAAGCGGCGTGGGAAATGGAGGATTACATCCGTGGCGTCTCGACCTTGTTAAGACTCCAAAGTGACTACTGCGAGAATATCGAACAACTAGTGTGTGCCCCCAAACATGGGGGAGGGAAACCTTTTGCCCGGTGCAAAAGCTTGACTGAAGTAGATGCATGGCCCGCATCCAGTTTGCGGCTAAGATTGCGGAGAACGACGCCGGCTACTCAATGGTTTTCGAAGGAGGTCGACGTCGGTATTTTTCCGACCCTCGAAAAACCAATCTTTTTATAGGAGTAGATAGATGAGTAGATACAAGTAGAAGAAGAAAATGTTACCTGACATCCTGGAGACATGGACCCACGGGCCTCAGCCTTCCGCTGCCCCTGCCTCCGACTGCACAGATATATATGTACCCTGCCTCCCATCAGGCTAGAGCAGCAGGGCCATCCACCTCTCTGCTCCCATGCCCTACCCCTAACAGCTCTGCCCGCCGACGTACTTCGAAGCAACAACGCGTGGCTCCTTCCACCATCCTGCTTGTCGCACTTTCAAAATGTGCAAGGCTCTACGTCTTCCGGCCCTAATCGCCTTCAGCTGGGTAGCCTCGTCACTCAGCGATGATCTACCAGGGTTACCCGGTTGCGCTTCCAACTGTTTAGACACTTCTTTCAAGGGCTCCAACAATGGTTGCTCTCAGGTTCGCCACCCATGACCATTCCACGATTCCTCGCTGGTCGCTTCGTTGGCTGCTGACGCAATCCTCTCATAATCGTAGACCGACTTCGCTTGTTTATGCAAAAATGTCAACTTTTTGAGCTCAACCGCCTCTTGTTTCAAGAACTCCTGCCCGGTCAATGACTTGATTGCGGCTCAAAGTTGGAGTGCGAAGGTAAAATTCACCTGTCATTGTCGCCAATTTAGTTTTGTTTTGCTGACCGGGTTTTATTTGAATCCTCCACTATAAACAATGCCCAAAACGCCATTCCTCGACAGTCTTGTGCTGCGGCTGGCGTGACGCTCGCTGCCAATGCCATCAATTCTGGCTTGGTCGGCGCCAATGGGGCCAACCCTTCTCCTGCAAACTCTGCCCCGCCAGTAGCAAACAGCAGCGGGAATAACCAACCCGCCCAAACCTCGAACTCTTCGCCCGTGAACGGCTCTTCAGTCAGTTCTCCTCTAGCTCTTCGCTCACTCATCTTTTCCTTTGGGCTTTGTTCGGCACTCAAGTTAGAAATATATTTCGCAGGTACCCAAACCCCCCAACTCGTCAGGGAGCTCCGTCGTTCTGTCAACCGGGGACATGTATCTAACCGTGATCGGCATCGCCCTAGTTTCTTCCTTTCTGACAGCCTGAAAGAGTTAAAGGTAGGATCTTGGAGGTGCTGAATCCTTGCGTCTTGCGAGTCAGCCGCAGTGTCTGAAAAATCGCGTGCTGCGGATTTCGAGCTGTATGTACATAAACTGGAGCGACTTTGGCACGCTCTGCGTTCACTATTATAAGGCCCCCGCTTGGACGATTGTTACGTCCTCTTGTCGATTTCTTGTTTCTCCTCCCGATTACCAACTGCATGAGAATTTCCTGGAAATCGCATGTGATTGTCTGTTCATTTGTTTGAAAACTCGATTCAAGTGCATCCTGCATTAGCCAGGTCAAGATCCCTCTGGAACCCAAGGCAATTTTAAGCCCTGGGAAAGTAGGGAACACCAGCGCCAAACTGGGTTTCTGGCTTGCCAGTGACCTCATGTTGCCATCCAGTCCCAGTTGGTGGTGGCCCACTGAATCACTTTGGGGCATCCTTACCGCGGGAGGTAAATGGCAAAGCGAAACCCGATTTACCTCCCGACCGCCCAACAATCCACTGCACCGCGGGTGCTGTCCGGGAAGTTATTTCACCTCGGGAGGTATATCACCCCGGCGGGTTGCCACATTTGTAAGCCATATACCTCCCGTGATATCCTTGATATCCAATAACATCCATCTGCAATACGCGCGAATCCCACTGGACATCTTCATGTCTGCCTCCCGGGCAAGTTGCCACCCCCCAAACCCCCTCAATTGTTTGGTCTGGGTGGCAGGGAATGAAACACGGATACCTCCCTGCGGTATTGACGCAGCAGTTTGCGAAGTCAAATCCTGCTACACAAACCTTATTTTTATGGTTTGCCTTCCAACTTTTACCTCCCGCTGTAGAGACTCCAAGGGATAATGGGATTATTTAGCAAATAGCTTGCTGGCAGTCACTATAAGGGGAATTTAGTTTACTACTATTCTTGAATAGATAGAGGTAAGATAAGACGGTTTTGAATTGCCTGCCCTTCTGAACTATAATAAGTCTGTGCAATAATTTTTTCAATTAACGGCTGGTTTTCTTTGAGGCTTAAAATAGGTCTCTAATTAGACCTAGATTAATTATTAATAGAGATTTTGAGGAATTGGAAGACTATTCAAAGTTGCATTGGATTATTGGCAAGCTTCCACCAAGTAATAATCAAGAATTTTTGACATTTTCTGACTATTTTTCCAAATTCCAATCAAAGGATTTAAGGGTTGACTAAAAGGTGTTTAACCAGTAGGAGGACCCAAAGATGGGTTTGCCCACAGGGAGCTGGGTAGAAAAAAAAATCTTGGCTGGTTGTTCTGTTTTTCTCTTCCTTTTTATAAACTTCAAGAACACCTGGGGTTGGTTCAAATGGTCAATGATAATTTTGGGTATGATCCTTTATACCTTTTGACTTGATTCTGGGTCACTGCCAAGTGTAAAGACACTTTGGAATGACCACTGGAGGTCAGCTTGATGACTGGACAAATGAGGAGGAGAGTGGAGCAACAGAGGAATGAGGACACAGGAGTCACCTTTGGAATGACCACTGGAGGTCAGCTTGATGACAGGACAAATGAGGAGGAGAGCAGAGCAACAGAGGAATGAGGATGCGGGAGTCACCTGAGGGTGAGGTATTTAGAGACCAAAAGAGATGATATTTCAGACCAGGCAACACAATAGATGACAATCAGAGACACAGGATTTATTGAGAGTTTTTGGAAAAGAAGATTGAAGCAACTGAAAGAAACAACCACCTTTGGAATGACCCCCAGAGGTCAGCTTGATGACTGGAAAAATGAGGAGGAGAGCAGAGCAACAGAGGAAGGAGGATGCTGGAGTCACATGAGGGTGAGGTATTGAGAGACCAAAAGAGATGAGGAAAGAAAGAAAGAAAAGAGTCTTGACAAGGAACAACAGGAGGCTATTTAAGTACAATGTGCATGTTGTTGCTGCATGCATATGCATTGTGATTTCCCTTCTCTCGCTTTCTTGCCTGGTCTCCGCAGTCCCCAAAACCCCCTGTGGGTCTGTATTGTCACAGCAAGCTGGTACTGATCAGGCAGAGGCCACAGATCTTAGGGGTCATATATCATAGGGGGCAGATGCCATGCTAGACAACTTGGATAGGGCAAAAGAGCCCCCCTTAAATAGACAAATACTTCCCCAGGGGATGCTCAGGGATCCCCTGAATGCAATTCTCATCCTATCTCTGCACTTTTGAAGCACACAAGGGTACAGTTACATGAGGCAATAATGCTGGTGAGAAAACATGTGAAACCAGCCAAGAGATAGCTGTATTTTTTAGTATAAATTTTGATAGACAGGGAAAAATATGGGGAACAGGATAAGATTGGTGAGTTATGAACATTTATGGGTGCTTATCTTGTATAAAAAATGATGCAGAAGCTCTCTGAAGCTTGAGTTGATTCTGCTGGTTGGGAAAAGCATGAAACATGCTTGGCAGCTGCAAGGCCACTTTGGTAACTGATGTTGTATGACTTGTATGGTTGAAGTGGTGAAACACTAATTTTTGAGTGTTTCTCAGGACGCTTCTGAGAACTTATCATGGATAAAATGTTGCAGGAACTACCTGCATGCTGTTTCCATGGAATTAGTTGTAGAGATATGAGGTATGCTGTTCATGCTCCCTTGAAGTTCTAGAAAAGTCATGTGTACCAAGTTTTTATTTCTGGTTGGTGAGAATTGAGACATACTTGGCTGCATGAGCCCCTAATTCTGTTGGTGTGTATATGTGTGTTTTATGGTTGGAATGGTGGCAAAATGAGTATCAGAGTGCTTCAGAGGAAGTTTCAGAGTCCCTGAATTGTACTTAATGATCCAGGAAGTTAGTGTAATTTTGATTGATAGTATTGGTTGTAGTGCAACATTGGTACTGGTATGGTTTAAGTCCTGCAGGTATGGGTATGTTGTTTTTGTTGTGTTGTTGTTTTAAGCATAATATTTTGCCATTTGATTTTCAATTAAGCTTTTATTTATTACTTCCTGTCACATAATCCAGTCTGTGCCAGGTGTTGGGTTTTTTGTGACAGGTGTTTGGTATGGTTAAAGGGGGGTTATCTGGTCATTGATTTGGGATTTGAGGTTGTTTTGAATTTAGAGCATAGTTTATGAGGGGTTTGGAATTTATTTGTGAGGTTAATTTGATAAGAATAATAATCAATTAAAAAATGAGTCTGATGGCTATATGATAGGTTGGTTTACCACACTGCGGTAAGTATGCCCTTAGAGCATCTCCAGCAGTGTTTATAAACAGTGTGTAGAGGTAAATTTACCAATGCAGGGCCCAAAATCAACCTCCAGAAGCGTTGCTACGGTGGTTGCTATTTTACATGCGTTTTTAAACTGGCCTCTTGCATTGCTAGATCTTCAAAAGTTTTCTGACCAAGAAACTGGGAAATAGTGGGCCCACCTTGAAAGCACACTCTTGGGCTCTACCCATTGGCCCATTTGGATTTCACAGGTGATGGATTTCACATGAGTGAAATCTTTTTTACCAAAACGGCTTGATGGCACAACAATTTGGGCTGGTAAACTAAAAAGAAGCGCCTGTATTTTACCAAAAATGCTGGAGATGCTCTTAGAGAAAACTGCTATTCACTAAAAATTGTTTCTTGAATTCACCAAAGTTTATATCATAGATGAAATTTGGTTCACACTGTCTTCACCATGGTGGAAAATGGATTTCTGTGGTATTTTCCCAACCCATGAGACTAAATTTCCTTGAATTTTCACACAACTTAAACTGAAACTCACTTGAAATTCACAATTTGGGAAAAATGATATTTCCTAAATTTCCAACCAAAAAAAGTAAGTATGGTGAAGCCATGAGGGTATTGAATTTCTCCTAAATATTGTGCTTTAGTTGAATTTCTTATAATTGGCATTATCTGTTGAACTCTTTTTCCTATTTTTTGATTTTTGATTTTTTCAGCTTGTTTTAAATTCAAAATTTCAAATTTCAGCTAGAGTACATGCAACCAAGTGGACAGTATTTGAACCATAAATGAGGTAAAGCAAGCCCAACAAAATTCTTTATAAATGGTTCAAATAACTCAAACGACACATCTCAATAAAAAATCTCTTGATGTTCTGTTAACATGGGATAACTTATTAATTGGAAAATTTTGAAGGATGGGAGGATGGATGACTTGAAAAAATCTATATGAGAACCTTCCATGCTGACAATGTAGCATCCAGTTGTAGGCTATCAGCCCTTGGTGCTGATGGAAGAGTCAAGGACCAGTAGGAACTAGAGGATTTCTCCCGATGAAAGTGGGCAAATCCCATAGGAGCTCAAGCTAGCTTTCATGCTTGAGAATTGGAGGCAAAACATGCATGGGCAATGAATTTATTGTATCTTTTTATATTTCAGAGAGAAAAAGGAGCAGTTCATATAATGGATTGAAATACAAGTCTATCTCAGTAGTCTATCTTCTTTGATAATTTGATGAAAACTTATTGGGATTAATGGTTCAAGAATTTTAAGGGATCTGATCTAGGAGGAAAGCAAAAAAATAATGAAGAGAAGGCAATTAGAAGACAGTTAGATAAGAGCACAAAGCAAGGATAAAAGACAGATTCAAAAGGATCTTACCAGACAGGGAAAAGACTGAAGAAAGATAAAGAGACAAATCATCAGAGTGTACAAATGAAATGGAAACAAATTGGATCATATGAGTATTTCATTGAAAGAGAAGATAGGAAAAGGAGGAATGGAAAAAGAAGGAAAGTTGAAAGGAGAAAAAGGGTATATAGAAAGAGAAAGACAAGTTTCCAACTTGAAGAGTTTGAGAGGTGAAGAATTGAAGATTGATTTTTTCCTGAGCTTGAATTGGAGTCAATTAAGTTCAAGAGTAGTTCATCAAGTACATGAGATCAGACTTTAAGTATCAGATGCATTGGTAATGAAAAGGAGTCAGGAAGAGGAGGTGAAAGGTGAGTGAAAAAGGATTGAGGTCAGGGGTATGCACATGGTTTAGTTGACATATTTGACATATCTGATTTCTCCAAAAAATAATGGATGGCATCCTTGCACTACAAGGTTGGCCCCCTCTTTATATGTATGGATGTGACCTCCATTAATGTGAATCTGGACTTTGTGTGCCATGCATTTGACCACTGGCATTGGATCCCTTCTCCATCTATGGTTGAGCCATTTTTACCCAATTGGGGTTAATTCTCATCCTATTAGGGAACAATTGGGTGTTAACTGGTGTTTTCTTAGTGGTACAGGGAAAATCCTGGTTTTATGGTCCTGTTAGGAGCCCTATGGGAGTGTGGCCAAACTCCTAGCATCCTCAATTCATGCTTTTCTTGTCCTAGGCTCTTACTGGTATTACTCAAAGAGTTTTAGATTAGGATCAAGGTGATTTGAAGAAGAAAGGGACAAAGTGGGCTTCTGAAGAGCCAATTGAGGAGAAATAGATCTTACTTTTAAAGTCAAGTGGAACTTATCTGATGAGGGGGAAGGCGCCCTTGGGTTTGTATTTTTGGTAAACAGATGCTTTTCATCAATGGTACCAGGAAAGGACAAGTATCTCAGGAAAACTAGAGAAAACCAAAGGGGGCCTAGGAAAGCACGTAAAAGAAAAATAGAGAGCCTCAGAGGGGGCCTGATACAGGATTAATGAGATAGTGAAAACAGTGAGATAGAAATAAAGGTGACTAAATTTTTTAGTTCCAGAATATGAAAAGAAAAATACAACACCAAATTAACTTAAAAATTAAGGAAATAGTTTGAATCCTATCAAAATTCCAGGAATTCATGAGAATGTGGGAGGAGATCATGAGAATGATAGATTTTTTAGATGGAGAATGGATGACAAGAGACCACCTTTTCATGATGAGATGGGGAATGAAATTCTATTTTAAGAGGAGCAACTAGGACCTCAGGTGTAGTTACCTAAGATGATAGAGGACAATGATGTTACTATTTTAAGAGAAGAAACCAGGTCTTCATTCATAGCTGCCTAGAATGATGGGGATAATGATATTAATATTTTAAGAGAAGCTAATTGTTCCTCAGGAATAGCTGCCTAATATGATGGGTAATTGGGGATGATGATGATGATCATGATGATGATGATGATGGTGGTGGTAGAGATAGTGATGGTGATGGAAATGAAGTTGAGATGAATTGGTGACAGTTTTGAATTATGGTGGAGAATGATAGTGTAGAATGTTAATGAATGTGGTTATAGTAAAGATAGAGGGTGGAGAAAGGGAGATATAGAGGGATTATTGAAAAAAGGAGGAAAGGCTTCCAACACGCCAGCCTTTTCAATAGTACATGTAAGGAAAATTTATATGTTTTTGAAGTTGATTTTAAAGTTTATTAAAGGTGGAGATGATCAGAGATCAAGGTTGCAATCAAGGTAGCAAGAAGAGTGGAGGATTTATGAGGAAGATAGAGATAAACTTCACAATTGATTATGGAGATGAATGGTATTGATAGATGAAGGCAAGATGGAAGATGAGCTCAAGGAGGAAGTTGATTGTCAACAACAGGGGTTGGAGATTTTTTGACCATGGCTTTCAATTGATGGGTGATAGGATGAAGGATTGAGGTACAAGTGGAGGAGCAACAAGAAGTTTGAGGAGGAGCAGGAGTGGCAAGATGATGATGGTAGCGGTTGATTCAAGTGACCTCAGACTTGTCCAAGAGCTTATAGAATACCATTCCTGGTTAAGAGCTGGCTCTAGCTCTTTTCTGCAGTTGTGATTTGAAATAGATCAATTGGGAGGAATTATCAAGGGATCTGCAAATAGGGGGTATTGGTTTGTTAGTTTTTGATCTAAGATTGTGAGGTTATTGGAGTCCTGAGGGTGGGATAGAGAAGATAGTCAAAGGGGGTTGTTAGATTTTCAAATAAGATTGGTAATCTCACTGTTGATGAGGACCACCTTCATCCTTTACACTTGAATTGGGACAATGATGAGGAATGTCTAGAGGCTTAAAATGGATTACACCCCAATCTGATGGCTGCCAACAAGGATTAATATTTTCAGAAATCAACGTGGATTGATTATGATCATGATGAAGGTCCCAAGGATTTTAATGGTTTGAATTTGAATTAGGGTTGGTGAGGAGGGAGATGGGATGATGATTTGGAGTGGAGTTTGAGTGAATGATGATGAAGAGTGTGGAAAGTAGGAGAAGGAGGAGGGACACAGGAGGGTAGTAGCTGGGTTTGAAGATGATTTTTGAAAATAGCCATAGGAGACATGGGAAAAATAGTGATTAGGCCACCTCAATAAGCAGCTGGGACCTTATAAAAATATCTTATGGAGAATAATCATGAGGTTGAGGACTGAGTGGATGAATTTAATTGCAAAAGAAAAAGGACAGGTCAATGAATGGAAAGACCTAATTAAATTATGGCAGTGATTGAGAGCATGGAGACATGATGAGGTTGGAGAGTATATATTGAGAAAGGCATCCTAGGATTGATTAAGGGTGAAAATTTGAGCAGGGGAAGAATCCAAGAAAATAGGATTGATCAAAACAGAGCCATGGTTTTATAAGCCATTGATGAATTCAAAGCAGGAGAAGCCAGCAATGACAGTGAGACCAATCTCAGAGAGATGGAGAGCCATCTGATGGAAAAAAAGCCAGGATCAGCACCTAGGATGATGATGAGAAGTGAGTAGGATGAACTTGGTGAATCTGAGGGAAAGAACAAGCAACAAGAACAGGATAGGTGAAAAAAATGATGGCCATGTTGAGGCAGGGTGAGAACCTCTGAGGATCAGCAAGAGTTAGGCAAGAACTCAAATCAGAGGATGAATCAAGTTCATGAGGGGTTTTTGGGGTTTTAGAAAGCTCATTATCAAAGGGTAAATCTTGGGCAATGGTGATAATGATAACTTGAGGTTGATGATCTGTTGATGGGTCTTTGATAGATTGGGTGATTGATCTAATGGTATGATGATTATTTCAGTGATGGATAGTAAAGGTTGATCATTGAATATTCCTGCCGGAGGTTAGTTTGATGTAGTTCTTGATGGTTGTAGAATTGTTTTAGAATAGATGGGGGAGAAGAGGAGGAGTAGATAGGATGATGAAATTATTTGGGCAAGATGGTTTGGATAAGAGCTTGTCAATGAGTGACCTGTGAGGAGCAGGGGTACCTGAGATTGGATTGGGAAGTAGAACAAGGAGTATTTAGTAGTGATTGTGGTTGAGTTGAGTAAGGCACTATGGAATGAGATTAGTGACTTGAGTATTTCACTCAAGAGGATGGAAGCTGGGGCAGAGTGAGCTTGATGAGTTTTTAGAGTGGTATTTAGTTAGAATTTGACAGAAAGGATGGGTTTGAAGGATGAAGTTGAAAGCTTTTGAGATGGTAATTGTAAGGCAACCAGTGGGAAAAATGAAGTTGACTGGATAGCTTAGTTTGATGAGTTTTGGCTTTAAACTGTGAAGAGTATGAGATTAGGAGAAAGTTGATTTGAAGAAGAAAGAGACACAGTAAGCTTGTGAAGTGCCAATTGAGGAGAAATGATAGGGCCCAAAAGAGCCAAGGGGAGAAGGGACATTAATTGTAAATTCAAGTGGAACTGATATGATGAGGAGGAAGGGGCCCTCCAGTTTAGATGTCTGGTGATCAGATTTTTTTCATTGATGGTCCCAGGAAAGTATCAGTATTGAAGGAAAACTAGACACCAGGGCCAAATTTGGGTCTCTGGTTGACCAGTGAAATGAAGTTACTATATGTGGCCAATGTTGTCTCAAATCAGTATCAAAAGTTTCACCATGAAAACACAATGATTTATTATTTGATTCACCTTTAAATATTTAGGTTTTATTGCGGATTTTCACGCTGATGGATAATAAAAGTCAACTGGTTTTCACCTTGGTTGAAAACCAAAGTCAGTCTGGTTTTGCTTTTGTGGAAAATGAAAGTAAAACTGATTTAACACCAAGTCCCAGATGGGATCACAGGCTGACTATTGAATTAATCAGAACACAAAAATAAAACATAAACGCAAGATGGCTCAAATATGGATATGGTGTGACCAACCTTGAACATATTTATTCACAGAAAAACAAGGATTTCAATACCACCATAACCAGAGACAGTCAAATAACCACTGATCAATAGATTATCCTAGGCCGGGTTTTACCTGTTCAAATGAAAAGAAATCCAAGAAAAGTTCATACTCTGGGACATGCACTCCTAATGGTGCACTTGTTTCCAATTATTTAAATACTACTTGAAGATTTCGATGAACATTGTAAATCTCATCTTCATCAAATTTACCCATAATAAAAAAATGAAAAATATCTCAAAGAAGTTATTTTCTCAGAAATCTAG
Source organism: Puccinia polysora (assembly GCA_025617555.3). Lineage (NCBI taxonomy): Eukaryota > Fungi > Basidiomycota > Pucciniomycetes > Pucciniales > Pucciniaceae > Puccinia > Puccinia polysora. The sequence continues at coordinate 10,726,381 of CM062625.1, read as the reverse complement.
TTTCTTTTAATAAAATTGCAATCAATAAAATTGACAAAATTCATCTTGCAACATAAGGCATTGATAGACTGGTTCAATGGGAGCTAAAATACATAGGCACTTACATGTGTGCCACATATGAGTGTATTACAAATGGGATGCAAATATGGGTCTCTATGGCCTATTTGACAATAAAACAGACCATACAGGCCTGTGTGGATGTCACTGATTCGGGAAAACTGGCCTCAAAACATGTGAAATAAGTCATTTGTGACATGGGCCCTCCCGGGACTGCTGGGGTGGATGGGAAATACCAAAAAAAAGGGCTTCAGGGGCCATAATTGAGCCCAATCTGTATTATGGACTGGCTTGAACAGCCCGACTGGCCAGCAGCTGTCCCTGAAAGGAGTCATTTCCCGGTTCTGGCCTTGGAAAACCCAATGGGCCCTTTGCCCACCTTGCAGCCCGCTTGGTGCCACTGTTCCTTGTCATTGGCCCGCGCCGGTGCGTCAAAGGGGGCAGAGGGACTCATTTGGAATCCCTCCACCCCAGCCAGTTGTTGCGGCCGCGGGGGGCGCAAAGATTTCTCCCCCCATCCCCTCACCTCCATTGCCGCAAGGGAGGGGACAAACAGAGGGTTCTGGTCATATCAAAGCAACTGGCGGGGAGGGGGGGGGTGCAATGTTTTCTCCCCCATACCCACACCTCAATTTCCCCAAGGGAGGGGAAAAGCAGAGGGGGCCAGTCGCATTGAAGCAATGGGGGGGCTGATGATTTCTCCCCTCATCCCCTCACCTCAATCCCCACAAGGGAGAGGACAAATGGAGGGTGCCAGTCACATTAAAGCAACCGGCGGGGGGGGGGGCGCAATGATTGCTCCCCCCATCCCCTCACCTCAATCGCCGCAA
>CM062625.1:10662002-10725394 GCA_025617555.3 Puccinia polysora | reverse complement strand
TTTTGATAGACAGGGAAAAATATGGGAACAGGATAAGATTGGTGAGTTATGAACATTTATGGGTGCTTATCTTGTATAAAAAATGATGCAGAAGCTCTCTGAAGCTTGAGTTGATTCTGCTGGTTGGGAAAAGCATGAAACATGCTTGGCAGCTGCAAGGCCACTTTGGTAACTGATGTTGTATGACTTGTATGGTTGAAGTGGTGAAACACTAATTTTTGAGTGTTTCTCAGGACGCTTCTGAGAACTTATCATGGATAAAATGTTGCAGGAACTACCTGCATGCTGTTTCCATGGAATTAGTTGTAGAGATATGAGGTATGCTGTTCATGCTCCCTTGAAGTTCTAGAAAAGTCATGTGTACCAAGTTTTTATTTCTGGTTGGTGAGAATTGAGACATACTTGGCTGCATGAGCCCCTAATTCTGTTGGTGTGTATATGTGTGTTTTATGGTTGGAATGGTGGCAAAATGAGTATCAGAGTGCTTCAGAGGAAGTTTCAGAGTCCCTGAATTGTACTTAATGATCCAGGAAGTTAGTGTAATTTTGATTGATAGTATTGGTTGTAGTGCAACATTGGTACTGGTATGGTTTAAGTCCTGCAGGTATGGGTATGTTGTTTTTGTTGTGTTGTTGTTTTAAGCATAATATTTTGCCATTTGATTTTCAATTAAGCTTTTATTTATTACTTCCTGTCACATAATCCAGTCTGTGCCAGGTGTTGGGTTTTTTGTGACAGGTGTTTGGTATGGTTAAAGGGGGGTTATCTGGTCATTGATTTGGGATTTGAGGTTGTTTTGAATTTAGAGCATAGTTTATGAGGGGTTTGGAATTTATTTGTGAGGTTAATTTGATAAGAATAATAATCAATTAAAAAATGAGTCTGATGGCTATATGATAGGTTGGTTTACCACACTGCGGTAAGTATGCCCTTAGAGCATCTCCAGCAGTGTTTATAAACAGTGTGTAGAGGTAAATTTACCAATGCAGGGCCCAAAATCAACCTCCAGAAGCGTTGCTACGGTGGTTGCTATTTTACATGCGTTTTTAAACTGGCCTCTTGCATTGCTAGATCTTCAAAAGTTTTCTGACCAAGAAACTGGGAAATAGTGGGCCCACCTTGAAAGCACACTCTTGGGCTCTACCCATTGGCCCATTTGGATTTCACAGGTGATGGATTTCACATGAGTGAAATCTTTTTTACCAAAACGGCTTGATGGCACAACAATTTGGGCTGGTAAACTAAAAAGAAGCGCCTGTATTTTACCAAAAATGCTGGAGATGCTCTTAGAGAAAACTGCTATTCACTAAAAATTGTTTCTTGAATTCACCAAAGTTTATATCATAGATGAAATTTGGTTCACACTGTCTTCACCATGGTGGAAAATGGATTTCTGTGGTATTTTCCCAACCCATGAGACTAAATTTCCTTGAATTTTCACACAACTTAAACTGAAACTCACTTGAAATTCACAATTTGGGAAAAATGATATTTCCTAAATTTCCAACCAAAAAAAGTAAGTATGGTGAAGCCATGAGGGTATTGAATTTCTCCTAAATATTGTGCTTTAGTTGAATTTCTTATAATTGGCATTATCTGTTGAACTCTTTTTCCTATTTTTTGATTTTTGATTTTTTCAGCTTGTTTTAAATTCAAAATTTCAAATTTCAGCTAGAGTACATGCAACCAAGTGGACAGTATTTGAACCATAAATGAGGTAAAGCAAGCCCAACAAAATTCTTTATAAATGGTTCAAATAACTCAAACGACACATCTCAATAAAAAATCTCTTGATGTTCTGTTAACATGGGATAACTTATTAATTGGAAAATTTTGAAGGATGGGAGGATGGATGACTTGAAAAAATCTATATGAGAACCTTCCATGCTGACAATGTAGCATCCAGTTGTAGGCTATCAGCCCTTGGTGCTGATGGAAGAGTCAAGGACCAGTAGGAACTAGAGGATTTCTCCCGATGAAAGTGGGCAAATCCCATAGGAGCTCAAGCTAGCTTTCATGCTTGAGAATTGGAGGCAAAACATGCATGGGCAATGAATTTATTGTATCTTTTTATATTTCAGAGAGAAAAAGGAGCAGTTCATATAATGGATTGAAATACAAGTCTATCTCAGTAGTCTATCTTCTTTGATAATTTGATGAAAACTTATTGGGATTAATGGTTCAAGAATTTTAAGGGATCTGATCTAGGAGGAAAGCAAAAAAATAATGAAGAGAAGGCAATTAGAAGACAGTTAGATAAGAGCACAAAGCAAGGATAAAAGACAGATTCAAAAGGATCTTACCAGACAGGGAAAAGACTGAAGAAAGATAAAGAGACAAATCATCAGAGTGTACAAATGAAATGGAAACAAATTGGATCATATGAGTATTTCATTGAAAGAGAAGATAGGAAAAGGAGGAATGGAAAAAGAAGGAAAGTTGAAAGGAGAAAAAGGGTATATAGAAAGAGAAAGACAAGTTTCCAACTTGAAGAGTTTGAGAGGTGAAGAATTGAAGATTGATTTTTTCCTGAGCTTGAATTGGAGTCAATTAAGTTCAAGAGTAGTTCATCAAGTACATGAGATCAGACTTTAAGTATCAGATGCATTGGTAATGAAAAGGAGTCAGGAAGAGGAGGTGAAAGGTGAGTGAAAAAGGATTGAGGTCAGGGGTATGCACATGGTTTAGTTGACATATTTGACATATCTGATTTCTCCAAAAAATAATGGATGGCATCCTTGCACTACAAGGTTGGCCCCCTCTTTATATGTATGGATGTGACCTCCATTAATGTGAATCTGGACTTTGTGTGCCATGCATTTGACCACTGGCATTGGATCCCTTCTCCATCTATGGTTGAGCCATTTTTACCCAATTGGGGTTAATTCTCATCCTATTAGGGAACAATTGGGTGTTAACTGGTGTTTTCTTAGTGGTACAGGGAAAATCCTGGTTTTATGGTCCTGTTAGGAGCCCTATGGGAGTGTGGCCAAACTCCTAGCATCCTCAATTCATGCTTTTCTTGTCCTAGGCTCTTACTGGTATTACTCAAAGAGTTTTAGATTAGGATCAAGGTGATTTGAAGAAGAAAGGGACAAAGTGGGCTTCTGAAGAGCCAATTGAGGAGAAATAGATCTTACTTTTAAAGTCAAGTGGAACTTATCTGATGAGGGGGAAGGCGCCCTTGGGTTTGTATTTTTGGTAAACAGATGCTTTTCATCAATGGTACCAGGAAAGGACAAGTATCTCAGGAAAACTAGAGAAAACCAAAGGGGGCCTAGGAAAGCACGTAAAAGAAAAATAGAGAGCCTCAGAGGGGGCCTGATACAGGATTAATGAGATAGTGAAAACAGTGAGATAGAAATAAAGGTGACTAAATTTTTTAGTTCCAGAATATGAAAAGAAAAATACAACACCAAATTAACTTAAAAATTAAGGAAATAGTTTGAATCCTATCAAAATTCCAGGAATTCATGAGAATGTGGGAGGAGATCATGAGAATGATAGATTTTTTAGATGGAGAATGGATGACAAGAGACCACCTTTTCATGATGAGATGGGGAATGAAATTCTATTTTAAGAGGAGCAACTAGGACCTCAGGTGTAGTTACCTAAGATGATAGAGGACAATGATGTTACTATTTTAAGAGAAGAAACCAGGTCTTCATTCATAGCTGCCTAGAATGATGGGGATAATGATATTAATATTTTAAGAGAAGCTAATTGTTCCTCAGGAATAGCTGCCTAATATGATGGGTAATTGGGGATGATGATGATGATCATGATGATGATGATGATGGTGGTGGTAGAGATAGTGATGGTGATGGAAATGAAGTTGAGATGAATTGGTGACAGTTTTGAATTATGGTGGAGAATGATAGTGTAGAATGTTAATGAATGTGGTTATAGTAAAGATAGAGGGTGGAGAAAGGGAGATATAGAGGGATTATTGAAAAAAGGAGGAAAGGCTTCCAACACGCCAGCCTTTTCAATAGTACATGTAAGGAAAATTTATATGTTTTTGAAGTTGATTTTAAAGTTTATTAAAGGTGGAGATGATCAGAGATCAAGGTTGCAATCAAGGTAGCAAGAAGAGTGGAGGATTTATGAGGAAGATAGAGATAAACTTCACAATTGATTATGGAGATGAATGGTATTGATAGATGAAGGCAAGATGGAAGATGAGCTCAAGGAGGAAGTTGATTGTCAACAACAGGGGTTGGAGATTTTTTGACCATGGCTTTCAATTGATGGGTGATAGGATGAAGGATTGAGGTACAAGTGGAGGAGCAACAAGAAGTTTGAGGAGGAGCAGGAGTGGCAAGATGATGATGGTAGCGGTTGATTCAAGTGACCTCAGACTTGTCCAAGAGCTTATAGAATACCATTCCTGGTTAAGAGCTGGCTCTAGCTCTTTTCTGCAGTTGTGATTTGAAATAGATCAATTGGGAGGAATTATCAAGGGATCTGCAAATAGGGGGTATTGGTTTGTTAGTTTTTGATCTAAGATTGTGAGGTTATTGGAGTCCTGAGGGTGGGATAGAGAAGATAGTCAAAGGGGGTTGTTAGATTTTCAAATAAGATTGGTAATCTCACTGTTGATGAGGACCACCTTCATCCTTTACACTTGAATTGGGACAATGATGAGGAATGTCTAGAGGCTTAAAATGGATTACACCCCAATCTGATGGCTGCCAACAAGGATTAATATTTTCAGAAATCAACGTGGATTGATTATGATCATGATGAAGGTCCCAAGGATTTTAATGGTTTGAATTTGAATTAGGGTTGGTGAGGAGGGAGATGGGATGATGATTTGGAGTGGAGTTTGAGTGAATGATGATGAAGAGTGTGGAAAGTAGGAGAAGGAGGAGGGACACAGGAGGGTAGTAGCTGGGTTTGAAGATGATTTTTGAAAATAGCCATAGGAGACATGGGAAAAATAGTGATTAGGCCACCTCAATAAGCAGCTGGGACCTTATAAAAATATCTTATGGAGAATAATCATGAGGTTGAGGACTGAGTGGATGAATTTAATTGCAAAAGAAAAAGGACAGGTCAATGAATGGAAAGACCTAATTAAATTATGGCAGTGATTGAGAGCATGGAGACATGATGAGGTTGGAGAGTATATATTGAGAAAGGCATCCTAGGATTGATTAAGGGTGAAAATTTGAGCAGGGGAAGAATCCAAGAAAATAGGATTGATCAAAACAGAGCCATGGTTTTATAAGCCATTGATGAATTCAAAGCAGGAGAAGCCAGCAATGACAGTGAGACCAATCTCAGAGAGATGGAGAGCCATCTGATGGAAAAAAAGCCAGGATCAGCACCTAGGATGATGATGAGAAGTGAGTAGGATGAACTTGGTGAATCTGAGGGAAAGAACAAGCAACAAGAACAGGATAGGTGAAAAAAATGATGGCCATGTTGAGGCAGGGTGAGAACCTCTGAGGATCAGCAAGAGTTAGGCAAGAACTCAAATCAGAGGATGAATCAAGTTCATGAGGGGTTTTTGGGGTTTTAGAAAGCTCATTATCAAAGGGTAAATCTTGGGCAATGGTGATAATGATAACTTGAGGTTGATGATCTGTTGATGGGTCTTTGATAGATTGGGTGATTGATCTAATGGTATGATGATTATTTCAGTGATGGATAGTAAAGGTTGATCATTGAATATTCCTGCCGGAGGTTAGTTTGATGTAGTTCTTGATGGTTGTAGAATTGTTTTAGAATAGATGGGGGAGAAGAGGAGGAGTAGATAGGATGATGAAATTATTTGGGCAAGATGGTTTGGATAAGAGCTTGTCAATGAGTGACCTGTGAGGAGCAGGGGTACCTGAGATTGGATTGGGAAGTAGAACAAGGAGTATTTAGTAGTGATTGTGGTTGAGTTGAGTAAGGCACTATGGAATGAGATTAGTGACTTGAGTATTTCACTCAAGAGGATGGAAGCTGGGGCAGAGTGAGCTTGATGAGTTTTAGAGTGGTATTTAGTTAGAATTTGACAGAAAGGATGGGTTTGAAGGATGAAGTTGAAAGCTTTTGAGATGGTAATTGTAAGGCAACCAGTGGGAAAAATGAAGTTGACTGGATAGCTTAGTTTGATGAGTTTTGGCTTTAAACTGTGAAGAGTATGAGATTAGGAGAAAGTTGATTTGAAGAAGAAAGAGACACAGTAAGCTTGTGAAGTGCCAATTGAGGAGAAATGATAGGGCCCAAAAGAGCCAAGGGAGAAGGGACATTAATTGTAAATTCAAGTGGAACTGATATGATGAGGAGGAAGGGGCCCTCCAGTTTAGATGTCTGGTGATCAGATTTTTTTCATTGATGGTCCCAGGAAAGTATCAGTATTGAAGGAAAACTAGACACCAGGGCCAAATTTGGGTCTCTGGTTGACCAGTGAAATGAAGTTACTATATGTGGCCAATGTTGTCTCAAATCAGTATCAAAAGTTTCACCATGAAAACACAATGATTTATTATTTGATTCACCTTTAAATATTTAGGTTTTATTGCGGATTTCACGCTGATGGATAATAAAAGTCAACTGGTTTTCACCTTGGTTGAAAACCAAAGTCAGTCTGGTTTTGCTTTTGTGGAAAATGAAAGTAAAACTGATTTAACACCAAGTCCCAGATGGGATCACAGGCTGACTATTGAATTAATCAGAACACAAAAATAAAACATAAACGCAAGATGGCTCAAATATGGATATGGTGTGACCAACCTTGAACATATTTATTCACAGAAAAACAAGGATTTCAATACCACCATAACCAGAGACAGTCAAATAACCACTGATCAATAGATTATCCTAGGCCGGGTTTTACCTGTTCAAATGAAAAGAAATCCAAGAAAAGTTCATACTCTGGGACATGCACTCCTAATGGTGCACTTGTTTCCAATTATTTAAATACTACTTGAAGATTTCATGAACATTGTAAATCTCATCTTCATCAAATTTACCCATAATAAAAAAATGAAAAATATCTCAAAGAAGTTATTTTCTCAGAAATCTAGTTTCTTTTAATAAAATTGCAATCAATAAAATTGACAAAATTCATCTTGCAACATAAGGCATTGATAGACTGGTTCAATGGGTGCTAAAATACATAGGCACTTACATGTGTGCCACATATGAGTGTATTACAAATGGGATGCAAATATGGGTCTCTATGGCCTATTTGACAATAAAACAGACCATACAGGCCTGTGTGGATGTCACTGATTCGGGAAAACTGGCCTCAAAACATGTGAAATAAGTCATTTGTGACATGGGCCCTCCCGGGACTGCTGGGGTGGATGGGAAATACCAAAAAAAAGGGCTTCAGGGGCCATAATTGAGCCCAATCTGTATTATGGACTGGCTTGAACAGCCCGACTGGCCAGCAGCTGTCCCTGAAAGGAGTCATTTCCCGGTTCTGGCCTTGGAAAACCCAATGGGCCCTTTGCCCACCTTGCAGCCCGCTTGGTGCCACTGTTCCTTGTCATTGGCCCGCGCCGGTGCGTCAAAGGGGGCAGAGGGACTCATTTGGAATCCCTCCACCCCAGCCAGTTGTTGCGGCCGCGGGGGGCGCAAAGATTTCTCCCCCCATCCCCTCACCTCCATTGCCGCAAGGGAGGGGACAAACAGAGGGTTCTGGTCATATCAAAGCAACTGGCGGGGAGGGGGGGGGTGCAATGTTTTCTCCCCCATACCCACACCTCAATTTCCCCAAGGGAGGGGAAAAGCAGAGGGGGCCAGTCGCATTGAAGCAATGGGGGGGCTGATGATTTCTCCCCTCATCCCCTCACCTCAATCCCCACAAGGGAGAGGACAAATGGAGGGTGCCAGTCACATTAAAGCAACCGGCGGGGGGGGGGGGCGCAATGATTGCTCCCCCCATCCCCTCACCTCAATCGCCGCAAGGGAGCGGGGCGGTTGCATCAAAGCAACTGGCGGGGGGCACAATTATTTCTCCCCCCATCCCCCCACCTCAATTGCTGCAAGGGAGGGGGCCAATTGCATCAAAGAAACCAGCGTGGGGGGTGCAAAGATTGCTCCCCCCATTGCCTCACCTCCATTTCTGGGAGAGAGGGGACAAATGGAGGGAGCCGGTTGCATCAAAGAAACCGGTGGGGGGGGGGCGTGATGATTGCTCCCCCCATCCCCTCAACTCCACCGCCACAAGGGAGGGGACAAATGGAGGGAGCCCGTTGCATTGAAGAAACTGGCGGGGGGGGGCGCAATGATTGCTCCCCACATCCCCTCACCTCCATTGCCGCAAGGGAGGGGAAAAACAGAGCAGGCCAGTTGCATTGAAGCAACTGGCGGTGGGGGGGACCTGACCACCCTCCAACACACAGAGGCCGTCTCCCCCCCTCCCCCCTCTTTCTGAGGGGGAGGAAGGACATACAAGGTTCTTTGCACCAAAATGCTTGTGTTTGGATTTATGCCTTCAAACACTCAAATTTTGGTGCAATGGTTTTTTTTCAAGTGGGTTTCAAAAAAAACCCTTGCACCAAAATGCTTGTGTTTGGATGCATGCCTCCAAGCACAAGCATTTTGGTGCAACAGTTTTTTTTTGGATTAATTCCACTGAGAAAAAATTAAAAATAAAACAATAAAATAAATAAAAATAAATAAAATAAAACTAAATAAAATAAAAATAAATAAAGTAAATGAATTATAAAATAAATAGATAAATAAATGAAAATAGAATAAATATAAATATAAAAATAGATTAAAATATAAATGTAAATATAGATATAAAAAAAAGATAAAACCAAATAAAATAAATCAAATCAAAAAATAAAATAAATTGAATTAAAGTAAATATGAAAATGAAAATGAAATAAATAAACAAAAAATAAAATAAAATTAAAAATTGAAAATTAAAAAAAATGTTGCACCAAAATCTTTTAGGATTACATTGGCCAAGGTTTCTAATGTAGAATTTTGTTGTTGCTGAAAAGCCAAATATTTTTCACTAGATGCAGCTAGTTATCTAGTGGTTGAATGCCTAGAAATAAGGCTGTTACAATGAATGAAGCCTACCACACCTCCAAAGCACCTCAAGCCATCAAAACCCAGCTCCTCAGCTGCTGATTCAGGTTCAGTGTCAATCTGTTTGTTGGTGTTGAATATACACACTCAAAACCCTAACTCACAGATGATCCAGTTTCTTCTTCTTTTCTTTCCTTCTTCTCTTGTTTTATTTGTTCTTTTTTTCTTACTTCTCTTTCTTCTTCATTTCACATGGCCACACTTCAGACCGCGCTTGCAACTTGACCACTTCCTCAGTGCAAATACTCCATGCTCTAAATGGGGCACCCAGACCACTCTTGCTCAACAACTCTGCTTGACTCATCCGCCTTCAGACCAACGGGGGGCGCTTGTCTTTTCTTCTCTCTTGTAAATTCTTCATTCTATTTTCTTTTTTCTTCATCTTAATACTTCTAATCTTTCTCATTCTCAACTAACCTCAACTTCTCAAACCTCAACTGTCAATACTTCAACCCGGTACCCTTGGCCTTGTAATCCAATCAAGATTTTCTGGTAAGACTAACTGCAACACTTCCAAAGTTCCACCTGACTGCGTATTTAAGTTGACCGCTCATCATCAATCATGAGTTTGTCATTGAAACCTTCCATCCCCTCTCTATCTCTACCAAAACTTTCTCCACTTATGCAATCTACCTAGGCCGTCTTGATGTTTGTTTAATCAATCTCAACTTCTCTTTTTTCTAATTTTTCTTCATTTCTTTCTCACCTACTGATTCTTGTTCTTCCTAGCCCTCTTAAAATCTTGTTTTCTTTTGTTGATTCTTCAATCTTAGCAATCCAACACGGTTAAAAGCTGAAGGCCAGCCCAACCACTCTAACCAAACCAATTGAGGGATCAAGCTTTGGCAACAATGGATTCAAAAAAATCATCCTCAATGCTGCTCTTGAAGCTGTTCCAATTCTCACGGACAAAAACTACTCCATCTGGAAGGATAAAATGACAATGCTACTGAGAATCAAAGGTGTTAAAGAAGCCCTGGAAGAAAATTCTAAAAAGCTTGGTGTGACTGACAACATGGAAATTTTAGAAATCCTCCTCTTGCGCATTGACTCCATCACCCAAAATAATGTGGTCAATCCCTCAAACATCTCCTCTGCTAAACTCCTGTGGCTAACAATTAAGGAAAGATTTGCATCCTCTCAAACCACAAATTGTGCTCAGGTCTTCAACAAATTTCTTTATCAACAGTTCAAACCCAATGCTATTAACTCTTTTATAACCAACACCAAGATCTCCATGAAGAAAATGCTGGACGTGGGAATTGACCTGCTGGACAATATTAACTCATACCTGATCATTTCAAATTCCACTTGTCTCTCCATTCTATTTGTGAACAGATTATGCACTCTGATAAAAACTTCTCAGTTGACCTTGTCCTCAACCACTTGACTCAAATCAAATACAAATCCAAATCTAAGTAAAAGGAGATCAAATCCAATGACACGGCTTTAGTAACTCCTTGGAACCCTAAGAAACCCGTACCTTGCAAACTTTGTTGCAAGAAAGGCTTTCACAATCCCCTCTCTCCCAATCATTCCAAGGAAAAATGCTGGCACAAGCATGGACATCTTGCTCCAGACTGGTGGAAAGAGGCTCAAGCCAACTGGAGAGCGCAACTCAACTCAAATTCAAAAGGCAAGGAGATTTCTCACTACCACGTGCTTCTCACAAGGTGGATCAAGGAAATCAGTCCAAATTATCAAATCATTCTTGACTTTGGTGCATCCTGTCACATTTTCAATTCTCCCAATTTCTTTGTTCATCTCAACAACCTTTCTGGTGACAACTTCATCAATACTGGGAAGGAATGCTTCAAACTTCCCATTAAAGGAAAAGGAACTTTAAAACTAACCTGGAAGAACTCAGTGGTCACATTGACTAATTTTCTCTTTGTTCCAGATTTAGTCATTAATCTCATCAGTCCTGGCAAACTCATCTCATCTAAAGAGTGCTCTCTTGTATCAAATGGTTCCCAATTTCACCTCTACTCCAAGAATACTCCCGTTTTTTTGGGTTTTATTCAAGAAAACCTCTTCATTCTCAACCTTCCCTCTCTTGTTGGCCCTAATCACAAACTCTTCTATCTCTCTCAAAACTTGTTCTCAACTGAAAAGATCAAATATATCCACAAGTCTCTTGGTCATGCCAGTCCTTATTGTCTGAAGAATATTTTCCCCAATCTTTCTTCTGAATTGCTTGCAAATTTCCAATGTGAAGATTGCGTTTTCTCTAAAATCACAAATTTTTCATTCAAGAACACCCAATCACCAACATCTCAACCCTTTGAGAAACTCCACATTTCTCTTATTGGACCTATCTCTCCCTCTTCTTTCAATCATACAAATTACATTATGTCAGTTGTCAACAATTTCTTGGGGTATATCTCAGCCATTCCACTCCAACACAAATCCAATGCTGGTAATCAGCTGAAAATAATTCTTAACAACAAGCCTCAAAAACAAAACTGCTTCCCTGCCACCATCTGCACCAATGGCGGCGGCAAATTCACCTCCTCTGATCTCAAATATTTCTTCTCTTCCAACTCCATCCATCATCTCATCACTGAACCCTATCACCATGAACACAATGTTAAAATTGAGAGAACTAACAGAACTCTTACCAAATCCATACAAGCTATCCTCATAACCTGTGGGCCAAAATCTCCAAAACAGCTTGTCTCACCTTAAACCAAATCCCCCAAAATCCTCATTCCCCTTCTCCTTCTTGTATATTTACTTACAAGACTCTTCCGTACAGTTACTTCCATCCCATTGGCTCAAAAAGTTGCTTACCTAGACACCAAAATTGCCCGCGGCAAAAAATCTAAAGAATGACAACTCACTGGAAAACTTGTGGGTTATAACTCTAGTTCCTTATTGCATCAAACACTCACCCTGGAAAACACTATTATATCCTCCAAACACGTCAAAATCATCCAGAACCCTACTTCCTCTCCTTCTGCTTTTCCTTCCTCCTCTTCTTCAGATGAACTGCTTTTAATAAAGATGGACAACGATCTTCCTTCTCCTATTTCTTCTACTTCTCTGCCTTCTCTTCTTCCTTCTACTCCCATCCCTTTGTCTTCCACTCCTTCTACTCTGTCACCTCAGTCCAAGGAACACTTTTCCAATTCCTCTTCTGAATCTTCCAACGTTTTGGCCAGTCAGCTAGACCCCAGATAAAAATTGAGGGACGGGTCCTCTCTCCATCCTCCTCAACGTTATTGTTATCACCACTACTAAGTTACTTGCACTTTTCAACAAGCAAAAAGATGTCACAACTCTCTCAAGTGGGACGCCTCCATGGATACCAAACTCAATGGTATTGAAAGCCTTGAAGTGTGGGAAAATTATGAAGGGCCACAACCCATCAATTCTCTAAACACAACCTGGGTTTATCAACTCAAGGAAAACTGCCATGGCAATCCTCTTGTATACAAAAGCCAATTATGCGTTCAGGGATTCAATCAAATCTTTTGACTAGACTACCAGGACACCTTTTCACCCACCGGGAAAGCGGCTTCTCTTTGAATGGCACTTCTTTTTGGTCTATTCCACTCTCTTCCAATAATTCAACTTGATTTCAAGAGCCCCTTCCTCTATGCTCCTCTATCCGAGAAGGTTATCATCAGAACAACCAAAGGATCAAAAAGAAAATCCAAGTACCTCATTCTGAAGAAATCACTTTATGGTCTCAAACAAGCTCCAGCAAATTGGTTTCATACTCTTACAGCCTGGATATGCAAACAAGGTTTTCACAAATCAATCTCCAACCCATGCCTTTAAATCCACTCAGAATGAAAATCAGTCCTATTCTTCCACTTAGACAACCTCATTTTGGTGGACCCCGGTAACAACTTTCAAACAGCCTTTCTCAAGTGTTTTCCAAACTCAAGTCACCACAAACCCAAAACAATCCTGGGCATGAAGTACAAACAAACAGACAAAAAGATCATGCTTTCCCAACCAAAAAAAATTGAGCAAGGTCTGGAAGAACTCAAAATGAGCAACTGCAATCCATCCTCCATTCCACTCACAGTCAATGCAAATCTGACCACTGCCTCAGATGAAGAACATGAGGAATTCAAAGCTCTCAAAATTCACTATAGATTGGCCCTATTTCTCATGAATTATATAGCTTTCCTCACTCAAACAGACCTCATTTTTGCTGTCTCCAACCTGGCTTGATTCTGAAAAAACCCCGTAATTTGCCACTGGAGGGAAGTCAAGCGTTGCTGGAAATACCTCAAGACCACAAAAAACCTCAAGCTCACTCTTCAAATCAACAGGGTAAATACCCAAATTGAATGTTTCAGTGACACCACCTGGAGCAATGACTTAGAAACTCAAAGCTCTTAATCAGGTCATTTATCACTTCTCTTTGGTTGGCTCATCTCATGGAGCAGCTACCAACAAAGAAATGTCACTCACTCTACTACAGAAGCTGAACTCAACCCTTTATTCAACTCCTTTCTGGAAGCCATTTGGATGAAAGAACTAGTAGCGGAACTCTGGAAGAAAGAAATCAAACCAAGTATCCACTAAATCAACAATAAGGGCCTTGACAACAAGCTCAGAAAATTTGGTAGTAACTCCAAGACTTCCCACATTGACATCAAGACCAAACCTCTATGGTAGGAGCTCTCTTGAGGTAATCTCATCATCAAATTAATTCCCTCTCCTGAGATGAAGGCCAACAGACTCACTAAGTATCTTCCCTCAAACACGCTGGCAAATCTGCTCAACCTCATCAACCCTGCACACTCTGCATTGCCTTCAGTCCTACCAGCCACAGGGGGTGTTGAATATATGCAATCACAACCCTAACTCACAGATGATCCAGTTTCTTCTTCTTTTCTTTCCTTCTATTCTTGTTTTCTTTTTTATTCTTTTTATTACTTCTCTTTCTTCTTCATGTCACATGGCCACACTCAAGACTGAGCTTGCAACTTGACCACTTCCCAAGTGCAAATACTCCATCCTCTAAATGGGGAACCCGGACCACTCTTGCTCAACAACTCTGCTTGACTCATCCAACTTCAGACCACTGGGGGGCGCTCATCTTTTCTTTTCTCTTGGAAATTCTTCATAATATTTTCTTTTTTCTTCATTTAAGTACTTCTACTCTTTCTCATTCTCAACTCACCTCAACTTCTCAAACCTCAAATGTTGATACTTCAACCCTGTACCCTTGGCCTTGTATTCCAATCAAGCTTGTCTGGTAAGACTAACTGCAACACTTGCAAAGTTCCACCTGACTGCATATTTACGTTGACCGCTCATCATCAATCATCAGTCTGTCATCAAACCCTCCCATCCCCTCTCTATCTCTACCAAAACTTCCTCCACTTACGCAATCTACCTAGGCCGTCTTGATGTTTGTTTACTCAATCTCAACTTCTCTTTTTTCTACTTTTTCTTCATGTCTTTCTCACCTACTGATTCTTGTTCTTTCTAGCCCTCTTAAAATCTTTTTTTCTTTTGTTGATCCATCAATATTAGAAATCCAACAGTTGGAAGCCACAAAACCGAAATTTAAAACGTGGGTGAGAGGAAGGAAATACCCTGGTGAAATAAAAACAACCTACCTTTAGATTTGAAAAACAAAAATGTGAACGTATTGCTAAAATATTACAGCTGGTTTCATTGATCTTCAGGTTCATCAGACTTCAGATGTGTGCTTATTTTTTTGAAATTTGCAAACAACTTTGAGATTAATCAGAATTTACTTGTCACTATTTGTTAGAATTGTTGATCACCAGTTTTAAGGCTGGGGTATTCCAGTAAACAATTTTTTGATTTGGTATGTTTTATACATCATTACTTCCAAGGTGAATTCCAAGTGAGTTTCAGTTTCATTAATGTGGAAGCTGAAGTGAATTCCAGTTTCTGAATTTCAGAATTACCAGTGACATCCATTTTCCACCATGGTGAATAATGTGTGAATTATATTTTTTTTCAATGCAAACTTTGGTGAAGTCAAGATTCTTCATTGGTGAATAGAAGTTTCCTTTAAAGGGAGTAAATGGGTCAGGAAATGGGACTGGATGGTGACATGGAGTCACTGGCCAGCCAGATACCTCAATTTTCCCGTGGTGTAGAGAAACCAAACTTCGGACTAAGGAAGCAGTTTAAAGAAAGCTATAGATCCCCAGAGGGGGGCTGAGACAGGATTAATGAGATAATTAAAAAAGTAAGATAGAAATGAAGGAGACTAAATTTGTTAGTTTCAGAATATGAAAATAAATAGACAACTTAAACCATTGTGGAATTAGATTTGCCTTTCCTGTTTAAACAATGGAGCCAGGGTAAATATTGGGTTAGTGTCATTTAATGTCTTAATTTGCTTCCATTTATGTAGCTTAATGCTTCACTTTAAAGCAATGGTATTTATCCTTCACTGCACAGAGAGCTGTCATTATTTTTGGGTTATCTCTTTGTATTGGCCCTTTGTGTCACTTTTTTTCCAACATCCTCCCATGCTAGTTGCTCAAATGGTTCTATTCACATGGAGCATTTTCATTGCATGTTAATTCTGAAATGTGGCAGAGGCTCCATCAGAAAATAAGCCAGTTTTTCTGCTGTGGGTATTTGCTTGATGGGGATGGTATTCTCCTTAACCAACTCATGTATGAATTGAATTTTTGTATCAATGTTCTTGCTCCAAAATTCATTTTGGATGACTTGGGCTATTTCAAAGTCAAATGCTCCCTTGTTCTCTGTGGTAACCAAAATTGCTTTGTAACTAGTGTTGGTGGCCCCCCTGATAAGACTTCTTAGCCAAATTTCCTGCTTTCTGGTGTTGCTGAGAACCTTATAATTTGCCACTGTGGTCAAAAAGGACACCATATTTTTCTGGTATGAATTCCACAAGATTATTTACTTCTCAATGAAGACCATGATTCCTGTTCTGTAAACCAAAGAAATCTGCATTTCACTTTTTAACAAGTGCCATCATGCAGCTCATACCCAATATATGACAAAGCTCAGTTAAAGCTCAGGACAAGCTCAGGTAAAGATTTATGCAAGCTGCAATGCACAGTGACTGTGCAGAGAAAAATTGTTATAACATGAACGTACCTCCAATTAGAGATTGGAGAGAGCTTCAACCAGAGCTTCCTTGATGGCAATTTCTAGCAATTGTCATCAATTGTTTTGTGGTGTTAATGTCTGGTTTATTTGCAGTTGGCCCAGTCTGATTCCAAATATATGTGTGGTTCAACATCCTCTTGCTTGGAGTATGTCAGTCATTCTTTGCTTGTGGTACCTAAATGACTGTGTTTCTGAAAGGCAATGCTTCACCCCTGTTCAATTGAGATTCTGCAATAGGAAGGTGACTTCCATTGAAATGTCAGGTTGGGTCAGAAAGCTAAGTTAGTTTAGAAATACTATTATTTCCTGGTAATTTGCACACATCTTGAGGAAAATTCCATGATCCTGGCTTGTGGCTGGTCCAAGTTTGATGCCAGTTTTAATAGGTATATTGGCTGGCGCAAGGTTGATGCCAGGTTTAATAGGCATCTTGGCTGGCATGGCCTCTTCCAGGTTGAATTAACATAGTTTCCAATCAAAATATTGTGATTGATCTATCTTGATTTTACTAGGGCCTTGCCAGATGTTCACTCCCAGGGGAAATTATGCCTCACCAAGGTATTTAATTTGGGTATCTGAATCAATGCCTGCATTGAATCAAAGAGATTCATGAGCCATTATTACCAAGGCATCAAAATTTGCAAATAAAAATGTTCCTTGGCACTTATCATTGATTTTTTTAAGAGGCTTCAGGGGTTTTTTATTGCAATGGTGAAACCAGCATTAATCATGAAGGAAATTTGCCTCTGGTCCCCCAGCAGAGCAGATTTATTGAGGTAATATATGGCCTTCTTGAGCTCCCAAACCGTTCCCTTGAAATCTAAGTATCCAGGTGGCTGCAGTAGCATAACTTGCTTGTTCAGGGAGAATTTAAAGAGCACACTTGTGACTTAAAGTTGGTGGATTAGGAAAACCAGCTTTATTTTTAATGAAAATAGGAAAAACAGGGTTGCAATTCAGCCAGTTTGGGAATAAAATAGGTAAAAATTAAGTCCTTGGATTTGGAAGAAGACCTGGGCCAAGATCCTTGCCTTTCTTTTGAAAACTTTGTTTCTTGGTCCAAGCTTTGTTTTTTAAGGCAATTTCAATGGGATGGGGTTGTCTTCCGCCATTTGCTTTCATTCTAACAATATTTTTTGAGTATTCATATTCTAAATCACTCTTTCTCCCATGTGTTGCCATTTTTTTCAGTTGCCAAAGATCATGGCCTCCCTATTGTTCTTAAAGTTTCTCACTGCTGCCATCATTGTAACTGCAGCAGCCTCCTGGTGGTCCTTTATGGATAGGTCTGTATGGCTTCTTGTGAGATGAAGCTGTTTATGAGAGTTGGGTGTTGTGGTTGTCTAAGGATGAGCCTGAGTAACTTCCCTGGTGGTTCTGCTGCTTTGTTTTTGCTTTTAAATGCACTTCTGTCTTCTTGTGCCATGCCCTGGTCTTCCAAAACATCGTCTCTTTTGGTGGGTTGGTTGTGTTTCTTGTGGAATGAAAAATAAAGGATTGTGCTGGACAACAATTCTGTTATTTGGCTGGGGTTTTGGGTCTGGATGGATGGCTTTTCCCTGATGGAATTTGGATGCATCAAATTAAACATGTTGGGTCTGGATGATTTTTAGGTAACCTCCCCACAGCATTCTATAAACTGTGCATTTTTAATTATATCCTAACATGGTACCTTTCCATGACACTGGCAGAAAGTTTGATCATCTCAGGTGGTTGGTTATGACCACCCAGGACCTACATCCAAAATCTTGAAAGAAGAGGATATTGGCTGTTCTATTAAACATAGGCTTTTGAGGGTATCTGGTGGTTCTCCCCAGAAAGGGAAGTGCATTTGAATTTTTTTTGCCTGTGAGAGTGCAGTCTTTCCCCATCACTCTTTTTCAAGGTTTGATCCTAGCAGGAGGCATTAATTCAAGTGCATGATGGCATGATTTCCTGTTCCTGCTATCCCCTTGTGCTGCAGTGTGTACGGGAATTCAATGTTGTGCTGGATCCTGCAGACAAGGAAATGTTGTGTGATTGGGAAGCTGATGAATTTGCTGCTTAAATTTCTCACTATTTTATTGATTTTCCTGCAAGTTTGGTTTTCCATGAGATGCTTGTACCACAAGATTGGTTTGAATTTTTTGCTCTTGTTTTTCAAGAGTGTAAGGTGGATATAACCACTGAATTGATTTACTATGATGAGGGAAAAACTGTGCTCTATTGTTTGTGAATGCAATTATGGAGCCACATATGTTGGTGTGGATCACCTCAAGCTGATGCAACATCTGGTGGAAATTTCCCTTGCAAGGTAGTTTGTTAATCTTACCTTTCATACACACTGGACATGAATGGACTTGGCTGATTGGATACCCAAGATACTTACTATCTCATGTCAAACTCTTGGGTGGCCTATACCTACCCCCTTGCTTAGATATACCTAATGGGTTTATTCATGGGTATATTTTTGTGTAGGTTTTTTATTTTTTATTTTTTATTTTTGCTTTTTATTTTTGCTTTTTCTTGTTTTATTTTTTTTATTTTTTTATTTTTTTATTTTTTTATTTTTTTATTTTTTTCTTTTTCTTTTTTCTTTTTTTCTTTTTTTCTTTTTTTCTTTTTTTCTTTTTTTTCTTTTTCTTTTTCTTTTTTCTTTTTTCTTTTTTCTTTTTTCTTTTTTCTTTTTTCTTTTTTCTTTTTTCTTCTTTTCTTCTTTTCTTCTTTTTTCATTTCATTTTCATTTCTTTTTCATTCTTTTTCATTCTTTTTCATTCTTTTTCATTCTTTTTCATTCTTTTTCATTCTTTTTCATTCTTTTTCATTTCATTTCATTTCATTTCATTTCTTTTATTTTATTTTATTTTATTTTATTTTCTTTTATTTTCTTTTCTTTTCTTTTATTTTATTTTATTTTATTTTATTTTATTTTATTTTATTTTATTTTATTTTATTTTATTTTATTTTATTTTATTTTCTTTTTTCTTTTCTTTTCTTTTCTTTTCTTTTCTTTTCTTTTCTGTTCTTTTCTTTTCTTTTCTTTTCTTTTCTTTTCTTTTCTTTTCTTTTCTTTTCTTTTCTTTTCTTTTCTTTTCTTTTCTTTTCTTTTCTTTTCTTTTCTTTTCTTTTCTTTTCTTTTCTTTTCTTTTCTTTTCTTTTCTTTTCTTTTCTTTTCTTTTCTTTTCTTTTCTTTTCTTTTCTTTTCTTTTCTTTTCTTTTCTTTTCTTTTCTTTTCTTTTCTTTTCTTTTCTTTTCTTTTCTTTTCTTTTCTTTTCTTTTCTTTTCTTTTCTTTTCTTTTCTTTTCTTTTCTTTTCTTTTCTTTTCTTTTCTTTTCTTTTCTTTTCTTTTCTTTTCTTTTCTTTTCTTTTCTTTTCTTTTCTCTTTCCTTTACTTTCCTTTTCTTTTTTCTTTTTTCTTTTTTCTTTTTTCTTTTTTCTTTTTTCTTTTTTCTTTTTTCTTTTTTCTTTTTTCTTTTTTCTTTTTTCTTTTTTCTTTTTTCTTTTTTCTTTTTTCTTTTTTCTTTTTTCTTTTTTCTTTTTTCTTTTTTCTTTTTTCTTTTTTCTTTTTTCTTTTTTCTTTTTTCTTTTTTCTTTTTTCTTTTTTCTTTTTTCTTTTTTCTTTTTTCTTTTTTCTTTTTTCTTTTTTCTTTTTTCTTTTTTCTTTTTTCTTTTTTCTTTTTTCTTTTTTCTTTTTTCTTTTTTCTTTTTTCTTTTTTCTTTTTTCTTTTTTCTTTTTTCTTTTTTCTTTTTTCTTTTTTCTTTTTTCTTTTTTCTTTTTTCTTTTTTCTTTTTTCTTTTTTCTTTTTTCTTTTTTCTTTTTTCTTTTTTCTTTTTTCTTTTTTCTTTTTTCTTTTTTCTTTTTTCTTTTTTCTTTTTTCTTTTTTATTTTTTATTTTTTCTTTTTTATTTTTTCTTTTTTCTTTTTTCTTTTTTATTATATATTTCTCATTTATTTTTATTTAGGGCATTATTTTTTTCACAGGTGCTACCCTTAAACTCATGGGGGTACTACGTCCCTGCAATGTCCAGTATACACAAACAAATCCTTGTTTAAACAGGCGTTTGAGAAAATTTTCTTTGACATCCTAACAAAGAAGGAATGTAGATAGCTGTCTTGAACTCTTATGGCTAACCTTTTCTAATTTAGGGACCTGTTCAACCCCTCAAAAAATCCAGTCAAAAAATTAACAAAATCCACAAAAACAACCCCATTTTTGGAGGTATTCCTTTGGCTTTTGGCTTAAGTTTTTTTGGCACTTTGGGCTCTCCCATCATTTATCAATCAGCTGAAGAGCTTTTATTGTTTTTCTTGAGATTTTTTGGATGTATCCTTTGCCTCCAAAAATTGGATCAAAGGTAAAAACACTTCAAAATAGCATATCCTTTTCAAAGTTTTTTTCCCTTTCTTGAATCAATTTTTCTCTCAATTTCTTTTGGAAAAATTTAAGATTAAAATCAAAAACATGAATTAAAAATTTGGCTGAGATTTAATTATAGGTTTAACCCACCAAATATTCATCACAATTAAAATAATTAAAAATAAATGGGGTGGTCTTTCCTTATTTCTGCATTCTTTGTTATGTTTAGGTATGAGCATTCAAAGTATTTGAAGTTCAAAGTTTAAAAAAGGCCTCTCACAGTTTTCAAATATATATTTTTTATTAATTTTTGAAGCACTATTTGTGACCTAAAAACCAAATCCAAAAAGGAGGGCAACAAACCCCCCTCTGGGCTTGGGTCCGCTTTTTTGAGCCCTCCATGCATAAAACCCTAACCATTTGTATTCAATATGAGTTTGAAATTTTTAAAGGCCCTTTTGGAGCACTCTGGTCCTCCCATCATCCATAAAAGAAACCTCCTCCACCCACCCACCCCCACCCATCACTGTTGAGGATGTAATCCCTGTTGAGGGAAATATTAGGGCAAATATTGCTTATATCAATCCAAATCCATTACCAAAGGAAAGAGAAGGAAATTTGGATCATAATGGAAAAAAGAATTATGTAAATAAGTTTAATAACAAGGAAGTTATTAAAGATTCAATTCCTGTGAAACACAACACAGGAATGTCACAGAGGCTCAGCCTCATTCCGGTGACTCAAGCAGAGGAGCAGGACTACGGCTCCAATGAAGAAAATCAAAGGAAAAGAATAGATGAAATGCATCTATGGATTAAGAATGAAATTTACCAACTAAATATTGATAAACCATACCAAGAAGGGAAAAGCCAAAGCAAAGTAGAAAAGCCTGATGTCTTCAGGTTCACCGCTATTCCAGCTGTAACACCTAGAAAGAGAAAGGTGCATTCCAAGTGGGCTTGGAATAAAAAGCACCGCCCAATAAATGCTATTGAGCATTTCAAATTCATAGCAGTCCCGGTTGTCACTCCAAGGAAGAGAGTGATACATAGTGCTATTAAGACAAAGAGGAAGAAAGCAATGTTGCTTTAATCCTCATGTCGTAAATGTCTTTTCCGTCTCTTCCTCCCTTATTGTAAATATCTTTCATCTTGTATTCATCTTGTGATTCCAGTCTTGTTGATGAGAGGCCCCTTCAATATAAAAGGACCTCTCATCCACCCACCATTTGTATGGAGACAGATTCGTGATCTCTTGTTACATTATTATTACCAATCAATATTATTTAGTATTTCATTATTAACTCCTCCACCGCCCAAATTGCTAATCGCGACACATTATCAGTACCACAGCAACCTCCATCACCGACGCCACCTTTGCGAAGGTAGCAACTTGCAAACCAAAAGGATACCAAGCACCACTCTCATCGCTCCCATTGTCGACGACATCCTTGCAAAGGATTAGTCAATACCAACATCAGATCTATCGCCGGAACCAATAAGAGACTTGCATCAACCCTTTCATCACCAAACGCATTGTCAAAAAAGATTTTTTTTTTAAAGTAGCTTGTAATACATTTTTTATTGCCAACATCGATCATCGCAAATTTTTTTCTTCATTCGTTCCATCCAATAGTTACCGCGAACCATGGCCGAAGCAACAAACTCCGCATATGGTTTAAGCTCGCGGGTGTTGCTCAACAGCAACAACTACTTTGTGTGGTTGACTCTGCTCGAGAGCGAGCTCGACAATCTAGGGTGCCTCGGTATAACAACGGGCGACCCGACAAAGACAAACCCGGAGATGGAGCGCAAGGGCTACCATCTCCTAATCCGGTACCTAAATGAAGAGATGCTCGGCTTCGTCGCCGACGTCCTCAAACCCGAAGAGAAAGGGAGCGGTTCCATTTTATGGACGCACCTAAAGAACAAATTCGCGGGCAACAGTAGCCACGCAAAGAATGTGGCTTATAACAACCTCCACAACGTGAGTTTCCACAACTCACAGCAATTTATTGCTGATATGCGGAAGGCAATCTCAAGGTTTAGATCCTCTGGGCTCAAGATGGACTCCGAGTGTCTGTCTTTGAACATCCTTCAGAGACTGCCTAGGGAATTTGAGTCTCTGGTGAGAATTATTTCTCAAATGAATCCCATTCCGGATGAAGAAGAGGTGTTGAGCAGAATTGAGAAGGACAGCACTCAGTTCAACAGAAAGGAGAAGAATACCCAAGCCTTGTTTACCAAGAATTTTGGTAAAAAGACATTCAATAAAAAGAATGTAAAGTGTTACAAGTGTAACAAGATTGGCCATATTGCCAATGAATGTAAGTCTGGTCAAGGGAATTCTGCTAAAGGGTTTGAATCAAAAAAGAGGAATTTTTACTCCAAAAAGGATGAAGTGGAGGAAGTAACCAGTCTTATGGCAAAAAGATCAAAAATTGAAGACCTTTTTACCACTGAACCTTTTGTGGAAGAAGAGGAAGGGTTCAAAAGAAAACTCAGTAACAGTAATGAGGCAGATCTGACCAAGTATCCATTTGTGGATAATGAAGAAGGGTACCTTGCTGATGTGAGTAAACCTTTTACCAATGATAGTCAGCAGAATCACCTGACATGTGGCCTGTTTTCCAATAAAGATAGAGGATCAAGTGGAATACTAGTGGATTCTGGCTGTACTGATCATATGTTTAACAAGAAAGACTACTTTCATAGTTTTGAGCCACATAGTGGTGTTTTAAATATTGGTGAAAAAGGGAGAAGCATAAACATCCAAGGAAAAGGTTGTGTTAAACTTGCAACAGAGAATTATGGCCCTGTTCAATTTAAAGAAGTTTATTTTGTTCCTGATTTACCATATAACTTGTTGTCTCTGAGTTGTTTATGGAACAAAGGTTGTCAGATTGAGAACTTAGTTAATAAGTTTCAAGTCAAGAATGACAAGAAGATAGTGTTTGATGGCATAGTTAAATCAAAGTTATTAGAGGCAAAACTTCATATGGAAGGGATAAGTGTTTACTCATCTGTGGTACACAGAAGATCTGGCCACAAAGGAACTGATGAGAAATGTGAAAGTTGTAAACTAGGAAAGATGACCAGAAACAAGTTCTCTAAGAAGAGAGAAAGAACAGAAGTAGTAGGAGAAGAATTCTCCATTGATTTGGCTGGACCATTCAATCCCATGTCTTTGGGAGGCTCAAAGTACTTCATTAATCTAGTAGACACTGCTAGCAATTTTTCCTGGGTAAAACCCATCAGAAATAAATCTGATACAGCTGATGAGATAAAGTATTTGTTCAAGAAATGGGAAAGACAAGGAGTCTTGAAGAAACTCAGAAGAGTTATAACTGATGGAGGAGGTGAATTCTTAGGAAACGAATTTGAGGATATCCTGAAAGAGTTTTGAATAGAACATATTACAACCACCCCTCATACCCCACAGAACAATGGAATTGTGGAAAGAATGAATAGGACTCTTATGGATAGAGTCAGGACCATCATGATAGATGGAAACTTGCCCAAGTTTTTGTGGGATGAAATACTCTCAACAGTTAGTTATTTACATAACATTATTGATTAAGGCAAAGGTTGCCCATATGAGAGGTTTATGGAGAAAGCTCCAAACACTAAGAAGTTAAGGGTAATAGGATGTCTATCCTATTTCAGTGTGCACCACTACAATGATTCTGGAAAATTAGATGCCAGATGTGGAAAAGGAGTTTTAGTAGGATATGACTATATGAGTACCTCCTATAGACTATATGACATTGAACACAGGAAAATTATTAGGACAAGGGATGTTAGATTTGAAGAAGAATTGTTTCCCTTAAAGACAAAACATGATGATTTTGTTCATCCCCCAATTGAACACTTGAATAAAACCAAGTCAGAAGAAGTAAGCAGTGAGCTTAAGGGGTCAGAAGATATTAGGCAATCAGAAGAAGCCAGCAATGTGCATGTAAATCCAGAAGGGATTGAGAAGCCAGAAGAGAAGCATTTGGTCAAAGAACCAGTGAAGAAGAGTCAGAGGAATAAGAGAAAGACTGACAGATATGGTGAATGGAAGGCACATTGTGAAGTTGTTGATAACATTGAAGAAGTTGTTCAAGAAGAACAAGAGATAATGGCATTTAAGGCATCATTTGAGATGGAGAACAATGTAGTTCCAAATAGCATTAAGCAAGCTATTAATTTGCCAGATAGGCAAAAGTGGAAGCATGCCATATTTGAGGAATTAGACTCATTAGAGAATAACCAAGTTTTTGAGGTTATAAGAAGAGAAGAGGTTGAAAAAGAGAAAACCTTAGTTGGAACCAGATGGGTTCTAACACAGAAGTTCAATGAGTTGGGGCAGCTACAAAGATACAAAGCTAGGTGTGTAGCTCAAGGATTTAAACAGAAAGAAGGTATTGATTATCAGGAAACCTTCTTCCCAACTGGAAGATTATCAACTTTAAGATATTTATTTGCATTAGCAGCTCACAGAGGTGAGGAGATAAGACAAGCAGACTTTGTCACAGCATACTTGAATTCTAGTTTAGAAGAAGATGAGACAGTCTATATGACAATACCAGAAGGGTTTAAGGAATGGCTTGTTGAGACAAAGCCTGAAGCATTGAGAATGAAGCATATAGATGCCTTCTTGAGGGGGGGGTAATACTGAGTATGTACTCAAACTCAAGAAGTCATTATATGGACTTAAGCAAGCAGCAAGATCTTGGTATAACACAATTGCCAAGTGGTTAGATTCAAAGGGTTTTCAAACAAGTGAAGCAGACCCATGTTTATTTATTAATAATGGCACAATCTTATTTGTGTGGGTAGATGAAATCATAGTCATTGGACCAAAGAAGGAAGAACTGTTGAATGAGATCAAGAAGGATTTCAGAATTAAGGACTTAGGAAAGGCCCAACATGTTCTAGGAATGAAGATAACCAACAGACAAGATGGGTCAATCAGAGTAGACCAAGAACATTAGGTTAAGGGTTTAATCAAAAAGTACAATATGGAAGATGCAAAGGTTTTTGGAACACCACTCCAATCTAATGTGAAGTTGGAGAAAGCTACTGATGATGAAATTGAAGAATTTAAGAAATCAGGCCTTGACTACAGAGCAGCTTTAGGATCTTTGAATTATTTGTCTCAATGTACAAGACCAGACATAACTTATACTGTAGGGATCCTCTCTCAACATTTAGAGAATCCTGGAATGCAACATTGGAATGCATTCAAGAGATGTGTTAGATATTTGAAAGGAACTCAAAATTTAGGCCTTGAGTATCCTGTTGGAGGTGATTTTAACCTTGTGGGTTATTCTGACTCAAGTTGGGCAGAAGATGATTTAAAACAATCAACAAGTGGTTTTACCTATTTTCTTGGGAATAGATTGATTTCTTGGAGATCAAAGAAGATAGCAGCAATAAGTGTATCATCAACTGAAGCTGAATACAGAGCTTATCTCTCTGCAGCTCAGGGGGCAAAATGGATAAGGAAAATATTAGAAGACACTTATAAGCCTCAAGCTTATGCTCTAATCTATTCTGATAATCAAGGTGCCATAAAGTTGGCAAGTAACCCAGTTTTTCACTCCAGAACAAAACACATTGATGTTCATTACAATTACATCAGAGAAGCAGTAAAATATAAGGAAGTAGCATTAGAATATGTTCCAACTGCAGATATGACTGCAGACATAATGACTAAAGCATTGGATAGAACCAAACATATAAAGTTTTCCATAGATATGAATTTAATTCCCCCTACAGGATTAAGGGGGGGTGTTGAGGATGTAATCCCTGTTGAGGGAAATATTAGGGCAAATATTGCTTATATCAATCCAAATCCATTACCAAAAGAAAAAAAAAGGAAATTTGGATCATAATGGAAAAAAGAATTATGTAAATAAGTTTAATAACAAGGAAGTTATTAAAGATTCAATTCCTGTGAAACACAACACAGGAATGTCACAGAGGCTCAGCCTCATTCCAGTGACTCAAGCAGAGGAGCAGGACTACGGCTCCAATGAAGAAAATCAAAGGAAAAGAATAGATGAAATGCATCTATGGATTAAGAATGAAATGTACCAACTAAATATTGATAAACCATACCAAGAAGGGAAAAGCCAAAGCAAAGTAGAAAAGCCTGATGTCTTCGGGTTCACCGCTATTCCAGCTGTAACACCTAGAAAGAGAAAGGTGCATTCCAAGTGGGCTTGGAATAAAAAGCACCGCCCAATAAATGCTATTGAGCATTTCAAATTCATAGCAGTCCCGGTTGTCACTCCAAGGAAGAGAGTGATACATAGTGCTCTTAAGACAAAGAGGAAGAAAGCAATGTTGCTTTAATCCTCATGTTGTAAATGTCTTTTCCGTCTCTTCCTCCCTTATTGTAAATATCTTTCATCTTGTATTCATCTTGTGATTCCAGTCTTGTTGATGAGAGGCCCCTTCAATATAAAAGGACCTCTCATCCACCCACCATTTGTATGGAGACAGATTTGTGATCTCTCTTTACATTATTATTACCAATCAATATTATTTAGTATTTCATTATTAACTCCTCCACCGCCCAAATTGCTAATTGCGACAATCACCCCCCATCACCACACCAGACCAGACCAGAGCGGACCACACCATACCAGTCCAATCCCCCCATTACCACACCATATCACACCATACCACACCATACCACACCATAAAACACAACACCACTTCTCACTCCATTTCTACTCAAAATCTTCCTGAATCATCAACTCAAATCTCAAATTCCTTTCCAAACAAAACATAACTTTTCATAATGTCTCAAGAAAACATCCACCCACTTTTCAGAACTGCCTCACCTGGTCCATCCAAAAATTATCTTGATGGAAAAACCCCAATTGAAGATTTAATACCGGAAATTTGAAATTCTTATTTTTTGTACAGAATCAACAATGTGGATGGAAACATCACTTATTTATTCATTTAACATGCTGATTCCATAAAACTTCTAAAAAAATTCCCTACTCTTCTCATGATGGACTGCACATATAAAACAAATAAATTTGGGATTCCTCTTCTTCATATTGTTTTTTGGTAAACAACTCTTCAAGAACTTTCTCAGTTTTTCTCCCTTTTTTATCCCAAGAAAAAAAAAGATAACTATGAATGGGCCCTCAATCAACTTCAGGAAATATTGGAACATCATGAACCCAGGGTTATTTTGACAGATAAAGAACAAGCTTTAATTAGTGCCATAGAAAATTTTTTCCCATCTTCTCATCAAATTCTCCATCTCTGGCATATTCTTAAAAATATTCAAACCCACTGCAGGAAGAATTTCAAGTCTGAAGATTAATGGAAGCTATTTCAGAAAAACTGACACCAATTGGTCAACTCCAAATCTGAAGATATTTATCAGAAAAATGTCACCAAACTTTATCTAGTCTGGAATGCTCCCACATTAGACTACCTCCTTGAAAACTGGGCCCCAATCAAAAAAAAAATTTCTCTTACTTGACCAACAAATACTCTCATTTTGGAAATACAAGTAAATCAAGAATAGAAGGCCTTCATTCTTACATCAAACACTTCATCAATTCCTGTACTGGCTCCTTTTCCAATGTTGTTGATAAGATATATAATTTTATTAAATTCCAAATTCATGATAGAGTTATTGAGTCCTCAAAGGAAGGTTTCAAGGAGCTGATTGGTTTGCCTCACTGTGTAGATCATCTTTCTGGAATGATCAGCCATTATTCCCTCAAGACCATTCACTCATTCAATCAAGTCTCTGAATGTTCCACAACTTGCATCAACTGTGATCATACTTCTTATATGGATATACCATGTGTTCAAAAAGGAAAATCAGCTATCTTCAAGGGTGAAATTTTTCAAATTGAGGATTTCAATTGTCAATGGCCTGTCAAACCCCCCTTTTCAGTAAGTTTTTTTTTCTTTACACAAGTTCAAATGAATAATATTCTGATTAATTTCTAAATTTCTTTCTGCAGTTAACTTCCAGCCTATACTCAAATGAAGAATCACCCAGCCTTGAACATCCCTCAAGGTCAACCAATGAAAATAGATATCTTACTGAATTGTTTGAAGAATTACAAAAATTGCCATTTGGAGAACAAAATTATTATCAGGGTGAAACACAGAGGCTTTACACTTGCAAGTATCAAATTGTTCTGATTCAAGAGCCCAATCCTACTCAAAGATTCAAAGTAAGAGGAAAAACCAAAGGAGAAGCACATAAGTTCAAGAAGATCACCTCTCTGGACCAGCTCCAATAAACATGTGGATGAAGTTCCCATGCCATGGCTTTCTTCTTGCTGAAACTTATAAGTGTCCAGTGGTTCTTTTTTCTTCTTTAATGCCTCAAACATATCTTCCTCTGAATTCCCTCCCCACTCCAAATCATAAATCATCTCCTATTTGCTTAATTCTTATAGAAGCTTTCAAACATACAAGTTCAAGTCCAATCATTTGCAAACCCCCAAATTTGATCCGCTGTGGAAAAGCTTTGTGAACAAGGATTCCAAAGCTTGGATGACCATTATTCAGAAGAATTCGGAGCTTGGTGATGAGGCTTTGTTCCCAAGGAGGAAATCCAGCAGAAAAATAAACCCATAGTAGTGGAATAATATCAACCAAAATTATTCCAATAATATTTTTAATAAAATTTTGTCTTTGTATTTATTAAAACAGAACAAAAATTCACCTTGTATTTTCAATTATTTTAATTATTCTGAATAATTTGTGGGTTAAACCCTGTAATAAAAGCTCTGCTAAATTTTTCATTCAATTTTTGGATTTTTATCTTAAGTTTTGCCAAAAAAACTGAGAGAAACATTGATTTGAGAAGTGAAAAAAAAACCTTGAAAAGGATATTCTATTTTGAACTGTTCTTACTTGGGATCCAATTTTTGGAGGCCAAGGATACATCCAAAAAATCTCAAAGATAAATTTTAAAGCTCTTCGGCTGATTGATAAACATTGAGAGATTTCAAAGTGCCAAAGAAACTTAAGCCAAAATCCAAAGGAATAGCTCCAAAAATGAGTTTTTTTTTTTTTTTGGATTTTGTTGATTTTTTGACTAGATTTTTGAAGGTGTTTAACTGGTCCCAAATTTATAAAAAATTATCAATAAGGGTTTAAGACACCTATCAAAAGTTTTTATTTTATTTTTATTGGATTTTATTTTTATTTTATTTTTATTTTATTTTTATTTTTATTTTTATTTTTATTTTTATTTTTATTTTTATTTTTATTTTTATTTTTATTTTTATTTTTATTTTTATTTTTATTTTTATTTTTATTTTTATTTTTATTTTTATTTTTATTTTTATTTTTATTTTTATTTTTATTTTTATTTTTATTTTTATTTTTATTTTTATTTTTATTTTTATTTTTATTTTTATTTTTATTTTTATTTTTATTTTTATTTTTATTTTTATTTTTATTTTTATTTTTATTTTTATTTTTATTTTTATTTTTATTTTTATTTTTATTTTTATTTTTATTTTTATTTTTATTTTTATTTTTATTTTTATTTTTATTTTTATTTTTATTTTTATTTTTATTTTTATTTTTATTTTTATTTTTATTTTTATTTTTATTTTTATTTTTATTTTTATTTTTATTTTTATTTTTATTTTTATTTTTATTTTTATTTTTATTTGGGTGATGTTAAATTCACGGCTCCAATCCTGTGGTAGTTGTGTAAGGCCCTCCATGGCTCAAATGAGCTGTGGGGGCCCAAAGACAACTACAAGGGGCCGTTCCAAACACGCGCAACCCCCAGGGGTTTGTGTAGGAGCTGTGTAACCCGCCTACATGGCTCAAATTGGCCGTGTTTGGAGGTGCACAACCCCCCCAAAGCTGTGGAAGAATTTTGGGCACCCCCTGGACCACACTTGGGTTCTGTCAGACCAATTTTGGGATAAACCCATACTTTGTGGGACTGTTGTTTCACACCTAGCAATCCCAAAGAGACATTAAAGTGAAACCCAAGTGAAATTAAAGTGAATAATCATAAATCATATAAAAATCTGCAAACAATTCTTTCTCAACTCAAAATTGAGCAAACTTTGTTTGATAAATTGGAAGTTGGATTGAATACCAAATTGTATCATTGCGTTTTTTTTTGCATGGAAACAGTGGCAAGCCCTCCTCCTTCTGACATGGATGTGTGGAAGGTCTACATTGATATTGCCATCAACAAAGCTTTGGAAAAAGAAAAAAAGGATTTGGGTAATGAAACATTGGAAGCCCCTAACCCTCATCAAGGGTGACAATTGAGGAAAAAAATGATTCAAAAATGGACATGACCTCTGGTGGTGAGTAACATTTTATGTTACTGGTCTTTGCCATATTTAATTTTATTCAAACTGATGGGTTCATGTAACTATGAAACTATGACCTAAGCAATGAATGTTTACTAGATCCACTTGACCCACCTCCCTTGAGAGCTTTTACTACTAGGGAAGAGGCACAAAACTATTGTCAAACATGGGAAATGAAGCATGGTTACGCTTTAACAGTTTTAAAATCAAAGTGTGAGTAATATGTGGATTTAGCCTGTGATAGACATGGTTCCTATTCAGGAAGTCTTCTTACCAAACCTTCTAGACAAACTCACACAAGGAAGGTTGGGTGCAAGTTTTTAATCCATATAAGTTTCACAAAGGCAGACCCCTTGTGGCGCCTCTCCTACAAAGAAACCCAACATAACCATCAACCATCTGAACATCCCTCTGTGCATCCTCAACTGAGGAGAATCTCAGGGGTGGCCTTAGAAATTCTAGTAAAAGGCATTAATGATGGGCTCAATAATTTACAACTAAAGTGAAAATTGAGCAAGATTGATGGGCAGGATTATGTTGATGACCAAACAATCTATAACACTAAGCAGAAGGTCACACTTGCAGAACAAAAAGGAAAAAGTGTTATGGAGGTACTATATGAACAGCTTGAAGAAACAAGTTTGATTCACCGGTCAAAGTCCAGTGGAGAGGGTCACTTTGAGGCCCTGTAGTTAGCACATCCAGAGGCAGTAAAACTTCCAGAAAAATTCCATCATATTGCTATGTTGGATTGTACTTATAAAAAAAAATAAGTACAAAACCCCACTTTTGCATGTTGTAGGAATGACAGACAATTGCAAAACTGTCACAAAGGCTCTTGTTTCTATAACAAAAAAAACTTTTGAAATGTACAGTTGGTCTGTAAATGCATTAAAGGAGTTGGCTCATGATCCTGAGAGACTTCCAAAAGTCTATGTGATGGACCATGAAAAAGCTCAGATTTGTGAAATTGAAACTAGTTTCCCAGAGTGATAAAGAAACTTTTGCACTTGGCACTTGTCTAATAACATACAAGAAACTGTAAAGTGCGCTTTGTTAATGACATTGAAGGATGGAAAAGCTTCATGAATCTGTGGGAAAAGTATGGGGCCTCAAAGACCAAGGAGGAGGGGGAGGTCAATGATGCAGAACTCAGAGTAGGTCCAAATTACTGCTTCTTATTCTTCATA
Organism: Puccinia polysora; assembly: GCA_025617555.3. Classification (NCBI taxonomy): domain Eukaryota; kingdom Fungi; phylum Basidiomycota; class Pucciniomycetes; order Pucciniales; family Pucciniaceae; genus Puccinia; species Puccinia polysora. The sequence goes on along the minus strand of CM062625.1, from coordinate 10,693,400 downwards.
GTTTTGGTTTCTGACCTTTTGAATTGTATAGTGTTTCTTGAAAGACTATGAGGATGTACTCAAGTATATGGAAAATAACATTTTCCCTATAAAAGAGACATTTGTAACAGCGTGGACTTGTATAAACCCAGATTTTGGAAAAAAAAATGCTTGGGTTGAAGGGGCCCATGCAACTCTCAAATTATTCCTTGCAAACTCTTTGGGAAACCTGTTGGATTTTTGGAAAATCATTGACAGAACTGGTTTGAATCAAATTAATTCAGTTCATGCATCACTTTATAACTCTCAAATTAAGTTAGGCACAGTTCTTCCCCCTGAACTGGTACCATTGGGTTACAAATTGTCTTTAGAGGCAATCCATCTTCTTAGGGAACAATTTGAGAATTTCAAACATGATCATGATGGCAAAGTCTGCACCAAGTCATATTTCAAGAGTATGGGTTTGTGCTCTTCCCACCAAATATGTGACCGTCTAGCATTCAGAGGATCCATGGTACCTGAAGATCTTCATCATCAGTGGAGGTTGGACTATGACCCTTGCAGTTCTAGTTATGTAAGTTGGCTTAAGTTGGATTTTTCAAATCACTATGTGATTAATTCTTTTTGATTAATGAATCCATGGTTGATCCTTTTGAATTTTTCCAGTGAAATGTCAATGAAATTCTAGGCATTACTCAGTTACGTTAAAAAGTCAATGAAATTATCTTGGAATCTCCAGATCATGAGCAAAGTGGACAATTGAAGTATATCATTCAGAAGATTACAAAATATTGATCCAACCCAAGACTTGAACCTAAAGTCTGACAATCAAGTAGGGGCAGGCCAAAATTGACAGATATGTGGCAAGAACCATCTTGATTTGAGCTTGTTGACAAACAAATCAAGCGGGAAAAAAGAACCAGAAGGGCTCCAGACAAGAAAAGACCAAAGATTGTAAGTCTTTTCCTTTGAGATATGTTCATTTTGTTGGTTTAATGAACTTAGCTACCAACTAATGATGAATTTTTAGTCAAAGTTTGCAGGATCTGAATCTGAATTTCATAGTTCAGAGGAAGAGACTGAAAGTGAATTGGGATCACTTGATTTGGAATCAGAATCCTCTTCAGAGGAAGAGAACATGCAGCAAAGCTCAACCAGAAGCTCATCTTTGGTGAGTTTTCATGTAATTGATCCAATTAAAGAATTGAAAACTAGGTTAGTTTTAATTTTGGAACCAAACGTGAAATACCTCAATCAAATAATTAAGAAATTACAAAATTTCTTGGGTGAGGTTTGGGATCCAATTGGAGATGGGAATTGCGGATTTAGAGTGATTGCTAAATCTCTTGGTTATGAAGAACATGGTTGGTTTAAAGTTAGGAAGGAAATGATTGAAAAATTAGAGAAACATAAAGAATCCTACATTAAGATACTTTGTGTTTCAAAGGAGGTTGAAAAGATTAAAAAAACATGTGATGTTGAAGAAATCAATGAACAGATTTCCTCCTCAAAATGGCTGGCTAAATTGGACATGGGTCAAATCATAGCAGACACATATTCCAAACCTATATGTTTCATTTCATTGAAGTCATGTGATACTTATACTCCAATGAAAAATGGCGTTACTGATCAATCAGATTGAATGTTCATTTCCTTTGTAAACAATAACCACTGGTTTATATTAGTACTTAAGGGAGAAATGATTCCAATCCCGCCCATTGTAGCAAAACCACATTCCTTGATTTCTAAAAAAGCCTCTGGTTGGGTTGATCATCTCAAAGATCAACTGAAAATGTATTCTAGATTTTTATAGACTTTGACTTCATTTCATCATTGGGTTTCATATAAATTTTAATTCTAATGCAGCCAACAAGTTCTATTAATATAAAGGGTTATCAAATTTTGAACATCATTATGTTGATTGTTTTGAGTTAACATCATTATATTAAGTGTTTTGAATGAGAGTTTAATGGTAAGTCAGTTCAACTTGTGTTGGGCTGATTCCATCACCAGCTTAACTTAGGTTAAGCTTGGGATGGGATCAGCTTAACACAAGTTGAACTTGTTTTTTTCTGGTTTTTTAACTTTAGGGCTTGTCAAAAGACTTATATTTTTTGGGGCACTTTTACTTTAGGGCTTGTCAAAAGAGTTGAATTTTTTTTGGCACTTTAACTTTAGGGCTGGTCAAAAGACTTCTTTAATTTTTGGGCCCCTTTACTTTAGGGCTTTTCAAGTTGGTTGTATTTTTTTGGTGTTTTTACCTTAGGGATTTTCAAGTTACTTGTCTTTTTTTTGGTTATTTTACTTTAGGGCTAGTACAGTAATTAGTTTTTTTTTGGGAGTTTTTACTTTAGGGCTAGTCCATTAAATAGTACCAGTTCTTTTTGATTTTTGATTTATTTATTTATTTATTTTTTAACCAAAAAATGAACATTCTTTGATTTTTTGGTTGATTTATGTTTTTTCAAAGGTTTATTTAGTTTATGGGTTTTGTTGGTACCCTTTCATTCCTTTTCCTTTTCTTTTTCTTACCGCGGTCCGGTGCTGTGTGGAATGCCACTGGACTACATTTGAGCTGTGTGCAACTCCACACGGCTTGAATGTAGTTGTGTGGAAGTCCACACGGCGGTAGACCCGGTTGGGGGAGTTGCACAACTCCATGAGCCAAGGGAGGCTGTAAACGGTTAAAATTGGACCCTGTGCCGTGCAACACGGCCCATCTTAAATGGTGTGCATGGCTCAATGAGCCGTGAATTTAAAATACCGTTTTAATTTTTATTTTTATCTTTCTCTTTATTTTTTATTTTTTATTCTTTTTTCTTAATTTTTTAATTTTTTTTCCTTTCTTTCCCTTTCCCTTTTCCTTTTTTTTCTTTTTTTCTTTATTTATTTTTAGGGAATTTTTTTTCTCACGCATCAAACCATTTATTTCCCGCATTTTGAAATTGGCGCGCAGTTGTGCAACTTTTGTATTTCACGCAAAAATACTTTATTTCACGCAACTTTCAAGAATTCTTTTTTTTTGAATTCTGACTGCGCATTCCCATAGAAGAGGCTCTTAAACCCCTAAGCAAAATCTTTGGTAATTGTGGAGCCATCAGAACCCCTTCAAAAATGCAATCAAAAAATGAATAAATTCCGTTGAAAAAAATTCTTGCATGGGTTTTTTGATCATCATTTTGGCTACTTTCATTTTTTATTTTTTGGTTATTTCAGCTGACATAGATATCAGCCGAAATGAATAGAGCTTTGAAATATTTTCTTAATATTTTTTGCATTTATCTTTTCTCCTTAATAAATTCCTCCAAAAACACAAAAAATCAAAAAAAAAAAACAAATTTCTCTTTGGACATTTGAATCCTTTTATTCTACTTTTTATATCATTTTTTTGGGTAATTCAAGCTATTAAAAAGTTACAAAAACTTTCAAAGATCATTAAAATATTTTTTTCAGATTTTTTGGATGTATTATTTTACCTTAAAAAATTCCTTCAAAAAAGCAAAAAATTCAATTTTCTCATTTGCCTTTTGGATCCTTATGTTTGCCGTTTTAACGTATTTTTTTGGTTTTGAAAGCTTTGAGAATTTTGAAAAAACTATTCAAGAGCTTTTTCAATTTTTTTTTCAGGATTTTTGGATGTCATTTTTGACCTTTAAAAATTCCATCAAAAAACCAACAAATTTGAAAAATTCACTTCTTTGAGACCTTCACATGCTGCAGAAATGGATTCCTCACCCAAAATTAGGTGGGGTCACTCACTGACCCCACCCTTGGATTCCAAGTCCTTACATTTTTAAAATAATTAAAAAGAAAAAGTATTAAAAATTACGACATCAGTATGGCACTTTTTAGCCATTATAAAATATCACACGTATTGTCATGTATAGGGTTCACGGCTAAAATTCACTCATAATTGAGGTGTTGTGTATATTTTAGGAGTTACAGGGGGAAATGTGTTATGTCACAATTCCCGCGCGCAGCCCCGCATCATTACATATCCCTACGTACTGGTAGTAGCAGATTCCTGCGTACTAGAGACCCAAGCGCAGCTGATTCTGCCACGCACGCAGCGGATCCTACCCTGCGCGCATCTGTACTAACTGATCCCTGCGTCTGGATCCGTTGTGACTAATCTGATAACCAGGTACCGCTCAGAAGAGCTACAAACTAGTTAGAGTTGCCTATCATATGTAACAAGTTTAAATATGCATTAGTATTAGTCTAAAAAGATAAAAACTTAAATAAAATTAATAAAAATTAAGTTTAGAAAATTTTTTAATAATAAATCAAAGATCAAGGATTACCACGTAAATCACTGACTCTGATCTTTAAAGACCACAAAACACTACAAGGAGTGTTCATAAAAATTATTAAATATTACCTAAATGATCAGCAGATGATGAACAAACAATAAACATCCACATCTGCCCGCTTAGAAGCAATATCAATAGTGCAAATGAAGGATGAGTACAGAATGATCAAATTTATGCCATAACAGATTAACAGATCCTGTGGCTAAAATAGTATAGAAATCCAGCAGATCTAAGGACAGCTGATTGAAAGCACCAAGTGGACGTGCCAATGTAGCCCTGAATGGTTTTCCAGCCTCAGCCCACAAGCAGAACCCTCTCTACGTGCCCTGAGAAGCTCAAAATCAACCCAAAAAGGTATTTATACAGACCTCTTTGGATCCAATCAGTTAATCAGTTTTATGAGGAATTATTATTATCAATCAGACACTGTGTCGTTGTTGATCAAGTGCTTATATGAAGATAAGCAAGTGATTTATGACTTAGTCTGTAGTAGTATTATTTATTCTTATTAACCAATCAACCCTTGAAGTTTAGTCAAGCAATCCACCCCATCTGCTCTGAAAACCTTCCAATTATTCCAGGATTCTCGTGGTAAATTGCTCAGAGTGAGTGTTACCCTTCCTGTCTTGGCCATTTGTGCTGTTAGGCCTGGCCATTAGTGGAATAAGTCATTTCTAAGGCACCCATCTTTATTCCAAGGTTCTTAAACTGCCTAAGGAGGCCCCTTGAAGAGAGGTTGCTAGTCTGTAAAGATCCCCATTATTATAATACTGCGGCCCCTCTTTTATATTATATTGAAAACCATTTATTACCAAACCAATTAAACCTTGCAACTGCTCTTATTATATCATTTATTTGAGCTTCTAAGTGTTTATTATTGGAATGATAATAATTATTATTATTCCAGAATTTTTATCACTCTATGTAGCTAAAGGACTGCAAGGTTCCTGGTATCAGAGATCTGACAACTGGGGGTCTGGCCGGGAAATATCCTTAAATAATTAATTTTTTTAATTATTTATTCCTTGGACCAGTCTATTTATCTTTTTAGAAATAAGTTAACATACTTATAACATATATTTTTTTGATCATTTGTTTGTCTAGTGGATCTTAAGACCAATGGAGAATTGATCAATTATTATTTGAACCTTCTTAAAAAGAAAAAAGAAGAAAAAATCCGTAACTTTGTCCCTGTTATTATAACCCCTGAGCAACAACAGGAGAAATTGCTTTATTCTAAACATCAGGTTATAAAGGACAAAGAACTTGAGCTTGAAAGAATTATCAATTCCAATTATTTATTAAGGCAACATAAGGAGTGGAAGATTTATCAAAGGAAGCTTTATATTTATAAACTAAATAATCCTGAAGATAAAGAAAAATCCAAAATTAATAAAAGTGATTATTTTTTTCTAAAAATATCATTTTAACACGTAAAAATACAAAAAAATATTAAACTTATATTTTTTGTTTTTATCCATCTCAGTGAATTTTGGTTTTGGTTATCTCAATGATCAGGACCTCCTAGAGGACATCCCAGACAGTGTACCCTTGGACTTACCCTTGGATTTATCCCAGGATCTGATTGGAACTTACTCAGACCCCGTTGGAATACCCCCCAAGGACAGTTTTGATCCCAACCAAGTATTTTTACCCTTGAATTTAACTTTAAGTGAGTTAAAATATCTATATAAAAATTATTAAAAATATAAAACACACAAAAAATATCATTTTCATATTTTTAAAGTCTTTTTCAAAAGTTTTGACAAAAGACTTACTCATTTTTTTTTGGTGCTATGTATCAAAATAGGCGCAACACCCGCGCAACAGGTAGAGCCCTGTTGTATGGATCTCTGCCCGGAGAAACCCATGCACGCAAGGACTCCAGTCGCAAGCGCAATGAGGGGACTCAAAACCGTGACCATAGCGTCACGCAGGACAACAACGGCAACAACTGCGGCAGCCAACTCGACCAACAGACTTTTGGAGAACCACCTGTTGCCCAACACCTTATCCCAGGAGGATACAGGTCCTCCTATGCTACCCCAGCTGGACTCAACCAAGGAGGAAAGATTCAAGGTATTAGTGAAAGATCATGTGATCTATTGGGAACAATTCAAATTGGTTCATACCCAGGAGGATCAACCAGGTATGAGAAAAGCTATTTCTCTGGCAAAGAAATCTCAGATTTCTCTGCAAAGGTTGATCCCAAAAAAAGAAGTAGAAGGCTACGAGAAGAACTGGAATCCTTGGGATCAGTTAGCTTCCTTAAAGGGAAAGGACTCCAAAAAGAAGAGGTCCTCAGCCCATCAGAAGTTAAGGAACCCAAAGGATTGGGACAGCATAATATCCCTAGCACAGAAGTGGAAAAAGGTGTACCACAATTAGATGTAGAAGCTCTTAATAGCTTTTCTGTAAATGTGTCTCACAATTTTGCTATTATTAGCCAATGCTTTTACAAAGTTTATCAACAATTGGAAAAATTGAGTTCAAGTATTTTCAGAGTGATTGACACCCAGTCTCAGATTATGAGAATTGATGAGTTGGAAATAAAACAAATCAAGGATAGTATAAAAACTAGTAAGTTGGACCTGATGAAGCATATTGATGATAACCAATAAATTTTTCAGGAAGATATTCTTGCAACCATAGAACAGCTCAAGGAAGAAGTTAAGAAAACTAGTCCTACTCCTTCAGCTCATCTGATTAACAAAATTGCCTTATTAAGCAATAAACTTGATTTGGAGTTAGGTATGATTAAGAATGATCTCAGAGATCTTAAGGTCAATTTTACTAACTCTCAGGTCATTGACCTAGAAGAGACTAGACCTGCCAGGTTCACCAGTACTCCTAGTGTACCTCCAAGAACCAGGATAACTAGGAATGAGTATTTCAGACCCAGTCCTAATCCTGAAATGGAACAGGCTTTGAAGTTACTCCCTCCCATTACTGAATGGCCTAAATTCTCTGGAGAAGGAGAATACAACCATGTCAGTTCCATTAAATTTATTGATTATACTCTTTCTTCTTATGAGCTCCCTGATGCAATAGCTGTGGTAAGATTGCCCAGACTATTCAAAGGAGTAGCTCTTGATTGGTTTATCAATAAGAGAGAAGAAGTTGGATCTTTATCCTGGAGTTCTTGGAAAGAATTGATCAAAGTACAATTTGGTACCAGGATTTGGAAAAGAAAGATGATGAAAACTTTTGAAACCTCCCAGTTTGATCCATACAAGGACAAACCTCATAAGTGGTGCTTAGACCAGAAAAATAGGTTAGACTGTTTCTATCCGGATGCTGATAAAGCAGAAGTCAATGAAAGACTCCTCAAATTATGTCCTGGACAAATCAACCACAGTGTAAGGTGCAGGATGCTTACAAATTCAGATCTTTCCACCTTAAAAGGTGTATTTGAAGAGAATATTGATATGAATGGTCTTGATAAAAGAATCAATAGACTCCCCAGGGAACCAAATACTAGGAACAGGGAAGAATATACTGCCAAAACTAAAGAATCCCCTGCTACTAATCCATCTACCTTGGAAGTCAAGAAGACTCCAGAATCAAAGGAAAAAGTATGTTGGAACTGTAACCAAACAGGACAGGTAAAACCTGATTGTCCTCTACCTAGGAAAAGGATTAATCTTATTGAAGGAGGAGAGTATGACAATCCTGACCCTCACCTTGATGATACTGATTGATCACTCTCTGATTGTGATTTAATGATCACTAACCCCATCAATGCTATTGAAGGTAGTATTGAGTCTTCTCTGGACATAAATTCCGTCAATGAGGATTCTAACTTACCTCAAAAATGGAATCCCAACATGAAGATTCACCACATCTCTGAGGCTAAGGCCTTGAATCTAAACCCTTTTGCCGGTAAAAGTTACACTTCAGGCAAAAAATGCTACGCTACTGGTTTAATCCAAGGTTTCCCTGTTAAGTTACTTCTAGACAGTGGAGCCTTTTGCTCTTGTGTTGGTTCAACCTATCTGGAGAAACAAGACCCAAACTGGAAACTGAACTTACTACCAGTACCTCAGGCTAGGTTCAGCAGTTGTAATTCTTCTCTCAATGCTGTTGGAGTATGGTCTTCTGATATAATACTCCCTCACTCTAAAGGATCACTCAAACTGAACATTGAATTTGTAGTGCTCCAAAATGGAGTATGTGATTATTTTATCCTTGGAAATGATTCTCTTTGCTTATATGGTATAGATGTATTCCAAAGGAAGGGTAGATACTTCACTATAGGTGGAGACTGGAATAAGAAGTTCCAAATATGGCATTTCAATGCTCAAACTTCTGATTCCACTTATGAAAAACACTTAGAAAGTTTCAATCAGGAATACTTCTCTCAAACTGCTTTGAATTCCCTGCTCAATGAAGAACAAAAACGGGACATCCTACAACTATGCTTTGAAAATCAGAATTCTTTCTGTACCAAGGATCACCCCATTGGTAACATCAAAGGACATGATATGATTCTGACTCTAACAATTAAGCCTCCTTAGCCACTTAACCTCAGGAGACCTGCTTACCCTTCTAGTCCAAAATCTAGAGCTGCTCTGGAAACCCATATTCAAGAGTTGGTTGACTTACAAGTCTTAAGGAAAGTAGGACACAATGAACAAGTGGATATCACTACCCCAGTAATTATAGCTTGGCACAATGATAAGTCAGGAATGTTTGGAGATTTAAGAATTCTGAACAACTACACCCAAGCTGATTATTATCCAATTCCAAGCATTGACCATGCTCTGCATAACCTGTCCAAAGCTAAGTACATCACTACCATGGACATGCTGAAAGGTTTTCACCAAATACCTATCAGCCCTGATAGCCCAAAATTCATGAGAAGTATCTGTCATTTGGGAATTTATGAGTATCTTAGGATGCCTTTTGGTATAAAAAATTCTCCTTCTCATTTTCAAAGGATGATGGATATTGTCCTAGGATTATTCATCAGACAGGGATGGATGATGGTATACATTGATGATTTTATCATTTACTCTGATCATTCGGATAATCACATGGAGAAATTAAGGCTAGTACTCAAAACCCTCTCTGCCGTGGGATTAAAAGTATCAATGAAAAAGTGTAACTTTGGCTACGGGGAACTCAAGGACTTAGGACACATTGTCTCTGGACTAACCTTAGCTGCTGACCAAAACAAGATAGCAGCAGTAATGAATAGGCCTATGCCTCAGAATAAAACTGAACTACTATCCTTTATTAGATTCTGCAGCTACTATAGGAAGTACTTACCAAAGTTTGCTCTTCTAACCAAATTTCTGTATGAGATCTGCAACAACACCACCCTGTTTGAAATGACTCATGACAGAGTCAAGAACTATGAGGAACTCAAAATGGCAATGACTTCATCTTCAGTACTGATCCAGCCAGATTATTCTTAACATTTCAAACTCTACATAGATGCAAGCATGGAAGGGCTAGGAGCTGCTTTACACCAAGAAGTCATAGAGGATGACAAACCAGTGGAAAAACCTATACTCTTCATATCCAGACAAATTAAAGACACTGAGAAAAGGTACGGTGCAAGTCAAATGGAATGTCTTGCCTTAGTATGGGCTCTAGAGAAACTCCATTATTACCTAGAAGGCATCAATTTCACTGTGATTACAGACTGAAATTCTGTCAGGACATTGATGAACATGAAGACCCCTAGTAGGCACATGTTAATATGGCAGATATCCATACAACAGTACAGAGGTCAGATGACCATAGTTCATCAAGCTGGGACTAAACACCAGAATTCTGATAGTTTGAGCAGGAATGGGTTACCCAATGACCCAAGTAACCCTGCTTATGATCCAGAGGATAATGATATCTTCCCTATCCTTAAAATTAACAGGTTGAAAATTGAAGCTCCTATAATGGGAATCCACATTTGTGAACTGAATGAATCATTGTTCAACTCAATCAAAGAATATTACAGTTCTGGCATGAAAAATCTGATCACTATTATGGAAAGTACTTCTCCACCATCTGAATTGATAAATAGCCTACCTGAACCTCTTTTGAAACCATACAAAGCCGGAAGTTTCACCATATGGGATGGTCTAGTATACTATAGGCATCAACATTCAAGTGTTATAGTCTTAACTAAGGATGACCATATCAAACATGTTCTGGCTGAGTGCCATGATAACTGCTCATCTGGTCATTTATCTGCTGATAGAACCTTAGATAAGGTTAAACAAACTTCTTGGTGGGTTAATTGGAGAGACTCCACTATAAAGTATGTTACCAGCTGTGAAACTTGTCAGAAGTCCAACAGGACCACTGGGAAACGGTTTGGTCTACTGCAAAAGATTGATGAACCCAAGAAAAGATGGGAGATCATCAACATGGACTTTGTAACTGTACTACCACCAGGAGGAGCCTATTCCTACAACTCAGTCTTAGTCATTGTGGATAGGTTCTCCAAGAAAGCAAAGTTTCTACCTAATCACAAGGAAGACACTGCTATGGAAGTTGCCCTATTATTTTGGAACAGACTCATTGCTGATGTTGGAGTACCCAAGATTATTATCAGTGACAGAGATCCTAAATTAACCTCTGAGTTCTGGAGAAATCTTCATGATATGCTTGGAACCACCTTAGCTTTCTCTACAGCTTATCACCCTCAGACGGATGGCTTAGCTGAAAGAATGATTCAGACCCTGGAACACATGCTCAGGAGATTCTGTGGATTTGGACTAGAATAAAAGAATTCTGACGGTTATTTCCACACTTGGGTTAGCCTTTTACCTGCACTGGAGATGGCCTACAACAGTAGCAAGCAATCTACTACTAAGGAAGCACCCTACATACTGGAAAGAGGATGGATTCCTAGATTAACCAAGGATAACCTTAACCACCAGATAACAAATATTCACACTACATCACTTGATTTCAAAACATGATAGATGTAGCTAACAAACATGCTGTTAAGTGTGTCCAGGATGCTGTGGAGTATAACCAGCAAAGGTGGGATAAAACCCATAAGGAACCTGATTTCAAGATTGGTGATCAAGTCTTGATCTCTAGCACCAACTTTACCAACTTAGCTGGAGATAGAAAGCTTAGACCAGCTTTTGTTGGACCTTTCATCATTAATAAACTTCATGGTAAAAATTTGGTGGAAGTAATCCTCAGTGATGAGCTTTCTAGAAAACATCCAGTCTTCCCAGTCAGTCTCATCAAATACTACCACCCAAGGAATGGAGAACATACTCCTTCACTTGCAATACATGTTACAGAAGAACCTGAGAAAGACAAAGGAAAAATTAGCAAGATCCTTAAAGATAAAAAAGATAGGATCAATGGAAAAGACGTCAGACTCTACCTAGTTAGATACAAGGGAGAACCAGCTGATAAAAATGAATGGTTGCCTGAACATAATATCCCTGACGGACCTATACACCTAAGGAACTACAGAGCCAGCAGGAGGCATTAACCCAAGATTTTTTTCAGATATAGAAATATCTTGGAGTGGGGGAATGTCAGCTTGCTACTATGTACAGAGCAACCTTTCAATAGCAACACGAAAACTATGAAACATATGAATATCTCAATTAACAAAATAAGGAGTGAGAAATCTATAAATATTATTACAGAAATGGATTTTTCACCCAAAAGTAGGTGGGGTCACTCACTGACCCCACCCTTGAATTCCAAGTCCTTACATTTTTAAAATAATTAAAAAGAAAAGTATTAAAAATTACAACATCAGTATGGCACTTTTTGGCCATTCTAATATTTCACACGTATTTTCACGTATAGGGTTTACACCTAAAATTCACTAAGAATTGAGGTATTGTGTATATTTTAGGAGTTACACGCGGAAATGTGTTATGTCACAATTCCCGCACGCAGCCCTGCATCATTACATATCCCTACGTACTGGTAGTAGCAGATTCCCGCGTACTAGAGACCCGCGCGCAGCTGATTCTGCCATGCACGCAGCAGATCCTACCCCGCGCGCATCTGTACTAACTGATCCCCGCGTCTGGATCCATTGTGACTAATCTGATAACCAGGTACCACTCAGAAGAGCTACAACCTAGTTAGAGTTGCCTAGCATATGTAACAAGTTTACATATGCATGAGTATTAGTCTAATAAGATAAAAACTTAAATAAAATTAATAAAAATTAAGTTTAGAACATTTTTTAATAATAAATCAAAGATCAAGGATTACCATGTGAATCACTGACTCTGATCTTTAAAGACCACAAAACACTACAAGGAGTGTTCATAAAAATTATTAAAAATTACCTACGTGATCAGCAGATGATGGGAGAACAATAAATATCCACATCTGCCCGCTTTGAAGCAATATCAATAGTACAAATGAAGGATGAGTACAGAATGATCAAATTTACGCCATAACAGATTAACAGATCCTGTGGCTAAAATAGTATAGAAATCCAGCAGATCTAAGGACAGCTGATTGACAGCACCAAGCGGACGTGCCAATCTAGCCCTGACTGGTTTGCCAGCCTCAGCCCACGAGCAGAACCCTCTCTACGTGCCCTGAGAAGCTCAAAATCACCCCGAAAAGGTATTTATACAGACCTCTTTGGATCCAATCAGTTAATCAGTTTTACAAGGAATTATTATTATCAATCAGACACCGTGTCATTTTTGATAAAGTGCTTATATGAAGATAAGCAAGTGATTTATGACTTAGTCTGTGTTAGATTACATAATTGCTATGAGCAGTTCATTGACTGGTATGTGCCACCCACATCATAGAATGCTGGGATAAGTACACCTCTTCCGGGGTGATCAGCCAAATAGCTATGAATCAACAGCTCCTTACTCAACAGCGCACTTAGCTCAATTGTTAAGAACATCACTCATATAAAGAGTCTGAGGTTGTGGGTTCAAATCCCACAGTGTTCATTTGTTTTCATATGACTTCTGACATGGTAGCAAGAGTTATACAGTTACAAAGACTGCAGCCTAACAGCTGTCAAAAATAACAATCCGTGTTTATCAATGAAATCAAATGGTTGAGTCCCTTCTCAAAGCACAGAGGGGTTTTAGATTACATAATTGCTATGAGCAGTTCATTTACTGGTATGTGCCACCCACATCATAGAATGCTGGGATAAGTACACCTCTTCCGGGGTGATCAGCCAAATAGCTATGAATCAACAGCTCCTTACTCAACAGCGCACTTAGCTCAATTGGTAAGAGCATCAATTATATAAAGAGTCTGAGGTTGTGGGTTTGAATCCAACAGTTTTCATTTGTTTTCATATGACTTCTGACAGTCTGTAGTAGTATTATTAATTCTTATTAACCAATCAACCCTTGAAGTTTAGTCAAGCAATCCACCCCATCTGCTGTGAAACCCTTCCAATTATTCCAGGATTCTCGTGGTAAAGTGCTCAGAGTGAGTTTTACCCTTCCTGTCTTGGCCATTTGTGCTGTTACGCCTGGCCATTAGTGGAATAAGTACTTTCTAAGGCACCCATCTTTATTCCAAGGTTCTTAAACTGCCTAAGGAGGCCCCTTGAAGAGAGGTTGCTAGTCTGTAAAGATCCCCAGTAGTATAATACTGTGGCTCCTCTTTTATATTATATTGAAAACCATTTATTACCAAACCAATTAAACCTTGCAACTGCTCTTATTATATCATTTATTTGAGCTTCTAAGTGTTTATTATTGGAATGATAATAATTATTATTATTCCAGCATTTTTATCACTCTCTGTAGCTAAAGGACTGCAGGGTTCCTGGTATCAGAGAGCTGACAAGGCCCATCCTCCATTATCTTGTCTAATGAAACTACTGATTCAAATCCTCTTGCTCCTTATTCATCTACTCAAACTCTTGATTCCACTCCTCTGGCCCCTCCATCTGAGCTATCATATAATCAAAAGGAGGAATTGGTTGAATCTATCCAATCATGGGCAAAGTCACATGGATATGCCATATCTACCAGAGTATAAAATTGCAAGAATCAGGACTACACTTAACAATGTGATAAACCTGGGGAATATAAAACCAGCAAACATAAATCCAAATTAAAAAATCAAGAAGGACCAATTGTCCCTTCAGGTTATCTGGGAATTTTTCAAAAAGATTGGGTGTTTGGGTGGTGAAGGTTTTATGTCCAGAGAACAACCATCCACCTTCCATTGATCCTTCCACTCATCCCATCCACAGAAAAATTTAAGCGGAGCAAAAGGAGGTGGTTGAAAATTTATCCAAAGCAAAAGTTTCCCCTTTAAAAATTCTCAACTTGCTTATACAAAACTCATCATCACCTATTCATACAGATCTCCCTACAATTTACAACCAAAGATCCCAAATACAAAAAAAAAATACTCTTGATGGCAAAAATCTTGTGGATACACTCATACTGGAACTCAGGGATTCTTGTTTTTACTAAAAAATGAAGAATGTGGATCTTCAAATTACTTCATTATTTATTTCAAACCCTGATTCCATGAAACGCTTCAACCTTTTCCCTATTCTTATTATGATGGAATGTACATATAAAACCAACAAATTTGGAATGCTTTTTCTTCATATTATTGGGATAAACAATTCTTCTAGAAGCTTCTCAGTTGCATTCTGTTTCTTATCTCAAGAGAAATAACAGAACTATGATTGGGCCCTAAAATTCATTAATTATTCTATTGGCTCTTTCTATGATTTAGTTCAAAAAATTTACAGTTCCATCACCATCCAAACCTGTGAGAGAGCCATTGAAGCCTCTCATAAAGAATTCAAGCATCCCATTGGTTTCCCTCACTGTGTGGATCATCTGTCTGGAAATATCAGGCACTTTTCCCTCAAAATCATTTATTCATCTCATAAAGTTCCTGATTCTTCCACCAATTTCCACAACTTGGATTAATCTTCTTACAAGGGTATGCCATGTGTTCACAAAGTCAAATTGGCAATTGAAAAGGGTTAAGTCTTCCAAATTGATGATTTTCATCCTCCATGGCATGTCAAAGCTCCCATATCAGTAAGTTCCTCTCTTTTTTAATGGGGGGGGATTCAAGCTCAAATGAATAATGTCCTAATTGATTTTTATTTTCCTTTCTCCAGTTAACTGTGAAACCTGAAACCACTGAAGATTCTGGAAAAATTAAAGTTCCAACCAAAGAAAGTAATGAAAAACTATATTACACTAAACTGCTTGAAGCATTCAGCAAGTTGCAACCTGGAGAAAAGCTATATTATCTGGGTGAAAGCATGAAGCTGTACAGTGGAAGAGATTTACTTACCCCAATTGAAGAGCCAACTGCCACTCAAAGATCCAAATTTAGAGGAAGACCCAAAGGAGCAGCCAATCAGTTTAAGAAGATCTCTCAGTCCTAAAGCAAAAGATATCCATCTGTTTTTGAATATTACAACAAAGCCAAGAGGAATGGAAGGACAAATAAGAAATTCATAGCAAATTTGAAGGTCAGTCACCAATTCTTTGGACATAAAAATATATCAACAGTCATAATTAATTTTTTTTCTTATGTGTTAAGGTTTCAAGAACGTGAAAGGCCATCCAAGGGAAGGGGAAGGTAAAAAATAAAGAGTAATCAGAGGAAGGGATAATTTTATAACTACACTTATTTTTTCTGAAATGGGTTGTTTTTTTTGATGAGTCCTTCTCATTTTTTGCACATAGAGTGAATTCTGACTGAAAAGGAATATTCACAAGATGAAGAGGTGCCAGATTTGAATGAAGGGGAATATTCAGCAGATGAAGATCTGGCAGATGTGAATGTAATGAAGATGGTGAGCTTTCATTATCTATTTTTTTTGGCTAATTTGTTGTTGACTCTGGGAAACTAGTTTCAATTGCACAAATCAGAGCTTTTTCACAGCCAATACAACCACTTTTAACAGTCTCTCAGGATCATAATCCAACTCCTTTAATGCATTTAAAGACCAACTGTAGAACTCAAATGTTTCTTTTGTTATAAAAAAAAGAGCTTTTGTGAAATTTTTACAAATGGCTGTGATTCTTACAACATGCAATAGTGGTGTTTTTTACTTATTTGTTTTATAAGTACAATCCAAAATAGCAATATGATGGAATTCTTTTGAAAGCTTTAATGCCTCTGGATGTGCCAAGTACAGGGCCTCCAAGTGACCCTCTCCGCTGAACTTTGACCGGTGAATCAAACTGGTTTCTTCAAGCTGTTCATATAGTAGCTCCATAACACTTTTTCCCTTTTTTTATGCAAGTGTGACCTTCTGCTTAGTGTTATACATTGTTTGGTCATCAACATGATCCCACCCATCAATCTTTCTAAATTTTCTCTTCAGTTGTAATGTATTGAGCCCATCATTCATTCCTTCTACTAGATTGTCTAAAGCCACCCCAAGATTCTCCTCAGTTGAGGATGCACAGAGGGATTTTCAGATGGTTGATGATTATGTCAGGGTTTCTTTGTAAGAGAGGCGCCAAAAGGGGTCTGCCTTTTTGCAACTTTTATGGATTAAATACTTTCACCCAACCTTCCTTGTGTGAGTTTGTCTAGAAGGTTTGGTAAGAACACTTCCTGAATATCAACCATGTCTATCACAGGCTAAATCCACATATTGGTTGGGGTTTGACTTAAAAACTGTTAAAGGGTAACCATGCTTCATTTCCCATGTTTGACAATATTTTTCAGCCTCTTCCCTAGTAGGAAAAGCTCTCAAGGGAGGTGGGTCAAGTGGATCTAGTAAACATTCATTGGTTAAGTCATAGTTTCATATTTACATCAACCCATCAGTTTGAATCAAATTAAATATGGCAAAGACCAGTAACATAAAATGTTACTCACCACCAGTGGTCATGCCCATTTTTGAATAATTTTGTTCCTCAATTGTCACCCTTGATGAGGATGCAATTGGGGCTTCCAATAATTCATGACACAAATCCTGTTTTTCTTTTTCCAAAGCTTTTCTGATGGGACTATCAATGTAGACCTTCAATGCAGCCATGTCAGAAGAAGTAGGGCTTGTCACTGGTCCCATGAAAAGAAATGCAATGATATACTTCAGTATTCAATCCAACTTTCACTTTATCAAACAAAGTTTTCTCACTTGTGAGTTGAGAAAGAATTGTTTGCAGATTATTATATGATTTATGATTATTCACTTTGATTTCACTTGGGTTTCACTTTAATTTCTCTTTGGGATTGCAAGGTGTGGAAAAACAGTCCCACAAGGTATGCATTAATCCCAAATTTCGGTTGACAGAACCCAAGTGTGGTCCAGGTGGGTGCCCAGAAATTTTGGCATGGCTTTGGGGGGGTTGTGAAACCCCAAACACAGCCAATTTGAGATGTGAACCGGGGTTACATGGCTCCTAAACAACCCCCAGGGGTCCTGCATGTTTGAAACAGCCCTTTGTAGTCGTCTATGGGCCCCCACGGCTTATTTGAGTTGTGTAGGGCCCTACACGACTTCCACATGGTTGGAGCCATGAATTTAACATCACACTTTTTTTATTTTGTTTAATTTCTTCTTTTTCTTTTCTTTTTTTCTTTTTCTTTCCTTTTTCTTTTTTTTCTTTTTTTTTTTTCTTTTTTTTTCTTTTTTTTCTTATTTTTATTTTTCATTCTTTTTTTTTCTTTTTTTCTTTTTATTTTCTTTCTTTTATTTTATTTTCTTTTCTTTTCTTTTCTTTTCTTTTCTTTTCTTTTCTTTTCTTTTCTTTTCTTTTCTTTTCTTTTGTTATTTATTATTTATTATTTATTATTTATTATTTATTATTTATTATTTATTATTTATTATTTATTATTTATTATTTATTATTTATTATTTATTATTTATTATTTATTATTTATTATTTATTATTTATTATTTATTATTTATTATTTATTATTTATTATTTATTATTTATTATTTATTATTTATTATTTATTATTTATTATTTATTATTTATTATTTATTATTTATTATTTATTATTTATTATTTATTATTTATTATTTATTATTTATTATTTATTATTTATTATTTATTATTTATTATTTATTATTTATTATTTATTATTTATTATTTATTATTTATTATTTATTATTTATTATTTATTATTTATTATTTATTATTTATTATTTATTATTTATTATTTATTATTTATTATTTATTATTTATTATTTATTATTTATTATTTATTATTTATTATTTATTATTTATTATTTATTATTTATTATTTATTATTTATTATTTATTATTTATTATTTATTATTTATTATTTATTATTTATTATTTATTATTTATTATTTATTATTTATTATTTATTATTTATTATTTATTATTTATTATTTATTATTTATTATTTATTATTTATTATTTATTATTTATTATTTATTATTTATTATTTATTATTTATTATTTATTATTTATTATTTATTATTTATTATTTATTATTTATTATTTATTATTTATTATTTATTATTTATTATTTATTATTTATTATTTATTATTTATTATTTATTATTTATTATTTATTATTTATTATTTATTATTTATTATTTATTATTTATTATTATTTATTATATTATTTATTATTTATTATTTATTATTTATTATTTATTATTTATTATTTATTATTTATTATTTATTATTTATTATTTATTATTTATTATTTATTATTTATTATTTATTATTTATTATTTATTATTTATTATTTATTATTTATTATTTATTATTTATTATTTATTATTCATTATTTATTATTCATTATTTATTATTCATTATTCATTATTTATTATTTATTATTTATTATTTATTATTTATTATTTATTATTTATTATTTATTATTTATTATTTATTATTTATTATTTATTATTTATTATTTATTATTTATTATTTATTATTTATTATTTATTATTTATTATTTATTATTTATTATTTATTATTTATTATTTATTATTTATTATTTATTATTTATTATTTATTATTTATTATTTATTATTTATTATTTATTATTTATTATTTATTATTTATTATTTATTATTTATTATTCATTATTCATTATTTATTATTTATTATTTATTATTTATTATTTATTATTTATTATTTATTATTTATTATTTATTATTTATTATTTATTATTTATTATTTATTATTTATTATTTATTATTTATTATTTATTATTTATTATTTATTATTTATTATTTATTATTTATTATTTATTATTTATTATTTATTATTTATTATTTATTATTTATTATTTATTATTTATTATTTATTATTTATTATTTATTATTTATTATTTATTATTTATTATTTATTATTTATTATTTATTATTTATTATTTATTATTTATTATTTATTATTTATTATTTATTATTTATTATTTATTATTTATTATTTATTATTTATTATTTATTATTTATTATTTATTATTTATTATTTATTATTTATTATTTATTATTTATTATTTATTATTTATTATTTATTATTTATTATTTATTATTTATTATTTATTATTTATTATTTATTATTTATTATTTATTATTTATTATTTATTATTTATTATTTATTATTTATTATTTATTATTTCTTATTTCTTATTTCTTATTTCTTATTTCTTATTTATTATTTATTATTCCTTATTTCCTATTTTTTAATCTTTATTTATTATTTATTATTTATTTTTTATTACTTATTACTTATTTTTTATTTTTTATAATTTATAATTTATAATTTATTATTCATTATTCATTTTTTATTACTTGTTACTTATTTTTTATTTTTTATAATTTATAATTTATAATTTATAATTTATAATTTATAATTTATTATTCATTATTTATGATTTAGTGGAGTCTACGCCACTTTTTTATAGTTGTTTAGTGTGCCATACAACTCAAATGGGACATGTAGCAAGCCACACAGCCCATTTGAGCCGTGTAGCATGCCACACGGCTCATTTGAGCTTTGTAGGGTGCCACACAGCCCATTGAGCCGTGCACAAGGGTCAAAGAGCTTTTTACAGAGCCATGAATTTAATATTACACTTTTTATTCTTTTTCTTTTTTTATGTATTTTTCTTGGATTTTCATTTTTGTTTTTTTGTGTTTTGTTTTTATGTTTTATGTTTTGTTTTGTGTTTTGTGTTTTTTGTTTTTTGTTTTTGTGTTTTTGTTGTTTGTTTTTTTTATTTTTTTGTTTGGGTGATGATAAATTCACAGCTCCCTTTTGTGTGGGAGCTGTGCAAGGCCCTACATTGCCCAATGGACGCTTGGGAGCCCATAGATGCATCCACAGCAAGCGTGCGGGCCAAAACACCCGTCTACATGTCTTGACAATTTTGTTTGAAACATGCATGACCACACCCCCTGTAAATGATGTTTTTGGATCATGTACCAATTTAAGAAGCCGTTTAGAGGTATTTTCCGGGATATACAACACCCAGGAGTCTTGCCAAAAATTTTGGGACCCCCTGGATCACATTTGGGATTGAAACATGCTATGTGGAACTGTGGGACTACACCTAGCAATTCCTAAGTGAAACTAAAGTGAATCTAAAGTGAAATAAAGTGAAACTGCAAACCAAAACATTGAAAATAAAGTGAAACCAAAGTGAAAATACAAACAAATGTCTCACTAAACCGGATTTTTCCCAACTCAAAAGTGAGAAAACTTTGTAGTTGTTCAATTGAATGTTGGATTGAATACTGAAGTACCATTGCATTTTTTTTGCCTTAGGGGAACAGTGGCAAGTCCTCCTTTTTGTTACATGGCTGCGTTGAAGGACTACATTGATAGTGCCATCAAAAAAGCTGCGGAAAAAAAGGATTTGGTTAATCAATCATTGAAAGCCCCAACTGCATTCTCATCTAGGGTAACAATTGAGTAACAAAAGCTTTCACTAATTGACATGACCTCTGGTGGTGAGTAACATTTTATGTTACTCTGGTCTTTACCTCATTTGATTTTATGGAAACTGGTTGGCAGCTGGTAAGTATGTAACTATGTAACTATGACAGATCCACCTTGCCCACCTCCTTTGAGAGCTTTCCCTACTAGGGAAGAGGCACAAAACTATTTTCAAACATGGGAAATGAAACATGGTTACGCTTTAAAGGTTTTCAAATGAAATTGTGGTAAATATGTATATTTAGGCTGTGCTAGACATGTTTTGTACTCTGGGAAATTTCTCAAACATTCAAGGCAAACTCACACAAGGAAGGTTGGGTGCATGTTTTTAATCCATGAAAGTTGCACAAAGGAAGACCCCTTGTGGCAAATCTCCTACAGAAATGATCAACATAACCATCAAGCATCTCCACTCCCCTCAGTGCATCCTCACCTAAGGGAAATCTCTGGGATGGCCTTAGTGAATCCAATAGAAGGCATGAATGATGGGCTGAATACTATTCAACTGGAAAGAAAATTTAGTAAGCTTGATGGTGGCAAATATGTTAATGACCAAACAATCTACAACACTAAGCGTAGGGTAACACTTGCAGAACTAAAGGGAAAAAGTTTCATGGAGGTCCTCTTTGAACAACTTGGTAATTCAGGTAGGGTTTATCAAGCAAAATTCAGTTCAGAGGGTCACTTGGAGGCTCTATTCTTGGCTCACCCTCCTGCATTAAAGCTTTGCAATCAATGCCATCATATTTCTATGTTTGATTTTAATCATAAAAGAAATAAGTTAAAATTCTCCCCATTCCATGTTGTAGGAATTAATTCCAACCAAAGAACTTTCACAAAATCTCTTTTTTTTCAAAAAAAGGGAAACTTTTCAGTTCTAGAGTTGTTCTGTAAATTCACTAAAGGAGATGGCTTATGATCCTGAGAGACTTCCCAAAGTCTTTGTGATGGACTGTGAAAAAGCTCTGATTTTTTCTATAGAACAAATTTCCCCTGAGTCAATAAGCAAGTTTTGTCAATGTCACATTTCTAGAAACATACAAGCAAACTGTAAAGTGCGCTTTAAGATTAAATTTTAAGGGTGGAAAAGCTTTATGTCTTTGTCGGCTAAGTATGGGGCCTCAAAAACCAAGGAGGCGGCAGAGTCAATGATGGAGAACTATGAGTAAATGACAAATCACTGCCTCTACTGTAAGTCTTCCTAGTTTTGGGTTGGTTATATTATGACTTGTATAAAGTGTTCCTTGGCAGAACATGATGATGTTCTCAAGTATATGGATCTTAGCATCTTCTGTATGAAAAAGATATTGGAATGGCTTGGAATTGAAAAAACCCTTAAATTGGGAATAAACCCACGTCTTGGGTTGAAGGGGCCTGTGCTACTCTCAAACAATTCCTTGCAAATCCTTTGGGGTACATGTTGGATATTTGGAAAAACCTAGAGGGAACAGTTTTCAACCAAATTAAATTGGTTCAGGCTCCTCTTTACGACTCTTTAATTAAGATAGGAGTAGTTCTTCCCACTGAAGTGTTACCATTAGGATACAAGTTGTCTTTAGAGGCAATCAAACGTTTTGTGGAACAATTCAAGAAATTAAAGCAGAACCATGATGGGGAAGTGTGCACCAAGTCATACGGCAAGACTATGGGTTTGCCCTCTTCCCGCAAAATAGGTGACCGACTAGCGTTCCAAGGATCCATTTTGCCTGAGGATGTTTATCCTCAGTGGAGGTTGGATTATGAACCTTTCAGTTCTTTTTCTGTATTTTGGTTTGAGTTGGATTGTTGGATTGTTAAAATCAATTTGTGAATGATGCTTTTTGATAGATGACTCCTACTTCACTAATATTTGATCCTTTTGAATTTTGAAAGTTTGATGTTGTTGAAATTCTCAGCAATTCTCAGTAACATGAGAAGCTCAATGCAATGAAATTTGGATAACTTGAAGAAGATCATTGGGGGCTGTTGAAGCATTTGATGATGGAGACCAAAAATTATTGTTCAAAGCCAAGACTTGAACCTAAAGTCTTGCAATCAAGAAGAGGACTTCCAAAATTGACAGATACCTGGAGAGATCCTTCTTGATTTGAACAGTTTCAGAAGCAACTTGATCAGGTTAAGAGAATTAGAGGGAACCAAATAAGAAAAGACAAAAGATTGTAAGTCTTTTCTTTTGTGAAATGTTCATTTTTTGGGTTTAATGGACTGATGATGATACAATGATAATTGTTATTCAAAGTACGCAGGATCAGAATGTGAATTTCATAGTTCAGAGGAAGGGACTGAAATTGAATTAGCTTCATTTCATTTAAAATCCAAATCCTCCTCAGAGGAAGAAGACATGCAGCTATAATCAACCAGAATCTCATCTTTGTTGAGTATTGATGTGATTCATTAATTTTATTGGAACTTGGGCTGGGTTAGTTTTGATTATAGGAACCAAAAGTGACATAACTCAATAAATTACCTGAGAAATTATATATGTTTTTTGGGTGAGGTTTGGGATCCCATTGGTGATGGGAATTTTACATTCAGAGATATTTCTAAATTTCTGGGGTATGATTCATAAGGTTGGTTGAGATTTAGGAAGGAAATAAATGAAACATTGGTGTCACATAAAGCATGCTACATTTAGATTCTTGGTGGTGCAGAAGAGGTAGAAAAGATTGAACAAAGATTTTATGTTGAAGACATCAATGCAAAGATTCCCTCTTCAAAATGGCTGGCTAACTTAGATATGGGTCAAATAGTAGCATATACATATGCAAGGCCTATATGTTTGATTTTATTGGAGTCATTTTCTTCTTATACTCCCATGAAAAAATGTGTTACTGATCATTAATAGCCTATTTATATTTCCTTTGTAAACAATAAAAAATGGTTTCTATTATTACTTGAGGGAGAAATGATTGCAATCCGCCCATTGTAGGAAAAAACCTCTGCTTTAATTTCAAACAAAGCTTCTGGTTGTGCTGATCATCTCAAAGATCAACTGCATGTGTTTTCTAGATTATAGAGTTCGATTATAGAGATCATTTCATCATTGGGTTTCCATATTAATTGTAATTCTGGTTCAGGTAACTGTTGATCCTATTAATATGAAGGGCTATCATATTTTGAACATCATTATGTTGAGTTTTTTGAGTTAACAGCTTTGTGATGAGTTTTTTGAATGAGATTTTGTTTGTAAGTCAGTTGAACTTGTGTTGGGCCAATCCCATCATAAGGATTATTTTTACTTCTTGTGATGAGATCAGCTTAACACAAGTTGAACTTGTTTTTTTTTGGTGTTTTTACTTTGGGGCTTGTCAAGTTACTTGCCTTTTTTTTTTGGTGTTTTGACTTGAGGGCTTGTCAAGTTGAACTTGTATTTTTTGGCACTTTTAATTTGGGCTAGTCAAGTTGAACTTGTATGTTTTGGCACTTATACTTTGGGGCTGCTCCATAGACTCTTTCATTGTTTATTGAATTTTTATTGTTTTCAGGTTTTTTTTTTTTTTTTTTTTTTTTTTTTTACTTATTTTAATTTGGATTACTATTTATTTTGTTTTTTTTACCAAAAAATCAACATTTTTTGATATTTTGGTTGATTTCTATTTATTTCTTCATATTTTTATTTAGTTTATTTAATATTTATATTTGTTTTATTTTATTTACTTATTTTATTTTTGGCCCACAAAACTTGAAGTAATGTGGCACAGAACACGGCTACATTCAAGTTGTTTTCAGGCCCACACAAGTTGAATTTAGCCCCTCATTGTGCCACACAACCTGGGTCATCATGTAGGGGCCAAATGACTAAACTCAAGTCATATGGTGCTACACAGCTACAATCAAGCCATGTAGCTTTTCAAATTGCTGAAATGAGTTGTGTACACAGATCATTTGGGCCATGAATTTATAATCACCTTTTTTTTTGTTTTGTTTTGTTGGTTTGTTTTGTTTTTTGTTTTTTTTTGTTTTTTTGTTTTGTTTTTTGTTTTTTGTTTTTGTTTTTTTTGAGTGATCTTACATTCACAACTCTTTGAGTCGTTTACACGACTCTATGGGCCGTATGGCACCCTAAACAGCTCAAATGAGCCGTGTGGCATGCTACACGACTCAAATAGGCCGTGTGGCAAGCTATAGAACTCAAATGGGCCGTGTGGCATTTTAGACGTCCCATTTGAGTTGTGTGGCACTCTAAACAACTAAAATCAAGTTGTGTAGCCTCCACTAAATAATAAATAATTAATAATAATTAATAAATAATAAATAATAAATAATAAATAATAAATAATAAATAATAAATAATAAATAATAAATAATAAATAATAAATAATAAATAATAAATAATAAATAATAAATAATAAATAATAAATAATAAATAATAAATAATAAATAATAAATAATAAATAATAAATAATAAATAATAAATAATAAATAATAAATAATAAATAATAAATAATAAATAATAAATAATAAATAATAAATAATAAATAATAAATAATAAATAATAAATAATAAATAATAAATAATAAATAATAAATAATAAATAATAAATAATAAATAATAAATAATAAATAATAAATAATAAATAATAAATAATAAATAATAAATAATAAATAATAAATAATAAATAATAAATAATAAATAATAAATAATAAATAATAAATAATAAATAATAAATAATAAATAATAAATAATATGGTTGTGTACAGGGGTAAAAAAATAAAAAATGCCCATTATGGGGGGTATATGCCCCCCAAGGGGTTTCATGTTTTTAGAAAAACTGTTTGGAGTAGTTTATGTGCCTTCACGCGTTGATGGGCCCTACACAACTTTCAAGGGTTGTGTGAAGCCTGGAACAACTCCCCCAGGTTGTTTGGGGCCCTACACGACTCCCACAAAACTGGAGCTATGAATTTAACATTACTCCTTTGTTTTTTTATTATTACTTTTTGTTTATTTTTTGTTTATTTTTTGTTTATTTGTTTATTTTTTGTTTATTTGTTGTTTTTTTTTGTTTATTTTTTGTTTATTTTTTGTTAATTTTTTGTTAATTTTTTGTTTATTTTTTGTTTTTGTTTTTGTTTTTATTTTTTATTTTTTAGTTTTTATTTTAATTTTTTGTTGTTTTTTTATTGTTTATTTTTTATTTTATTTTTTATTTTTTATTTTTTATTTTTTATTTTTTATTTTTTATTTTATTTGTTATTTTTTTCTTTGTTATTTTTATTTTGTTTTTGTTTGTTTTGTTTGTTTTTTGGTTTTATTCTGTTTTTTTGTTCTGTTTTGTATTTTTGTATTTTTTGTATTTTTTTTGTTTTGTTTTATTTTATTTTATTTTGTTTTTATTTTGTTTGTTTTGTTTTGTTTCATTTGTTTTTTTTGTTTTTTGTTTTTGTTTTTCCATTTTTTTCCATTTTTTCCATTTTTTCCATTTTTTCCATTTTTTCCATTTTTTCCATTTTTTCCATTTTTTCCATTTTTTCATTTTTGTCATTTTTGTCATTTTTTTCATTTTTTTCATTTTTTTCATTTTTTTCATTTTTTTTCATTTTTTCATTTTTTCATTTTTTTCATTTTTTTCATTTTTTCATTTTTTTTCATCTTTTTCATTTTTTTCATCTTTTTCATTTTTTTCATTTTTTTCATTTTTTTCATTTTTTTCATTTTTTTCATTTTTTTCATTTTTTTCATTTTTTTCATTTTTTTCATTCTTGTCATTTTTTTCATTTTTTTCATTTTTTTTGTTTTTTTCATTTTTTTCATTTTTTCATTTTTTCATTTTTTTCATTTTTTTCATTTTTTTTCATTTTTTTCATTTTTTTCGTTTTTTTCATTTTTTTCATTCTTGTCATTTTTTCATTCTTGTCATTTTTTTCATTTTTTTCATTTTTTTCATTTTTTTCATTTTTTTAATTTTTTAATTTTTATTGGGGACTTGAGTTTTTCACGCCCCCAAACCTGGAAATCACACAGTTTGGACATCCCCACAACATCCCACAACATCCCCAATGCATGTGGTAAACTGGAAAAAACACAGTTTTTGGGGGTTTTCAAAAAAAAAAAATACAAGGGGATAGGAGGGCACCTCAAACCCCTTCAGAAAAAATCTGAAGAATTTTGGCTGTTTTTAAGACCTTCAAAATTTCCCTTAAGAAACTGAAAAAAAAGCTCCATGTCTCAAATCTCCTCACATTTTTAATCTTTCTCCTTTGGTTATTTTGAGAAATCTGAAGAGACAAAAAAGTTTTGAAAAATGGCAGGCCATTGAACTAAAAATTTTTCAGAATTTTAGTTCTTCACTTTCCCAACAGAAAATGAGATTTACATAAAAAATGAGATAGTATTTTGAATTCTTTTTTTTGTTATTTTTGCAAAAGATTTTCCAAATTTTCAGTTCGCATTATTTAAGTGAGAATTGCAAAGGGCCCAAAAAATTTATCTGGGGATTTCTTGTAGCTTATTGTTTCCCAATAATTCATAATTGAAAAGGCAAAAGTTTTGTTTTTTGCTCTTAATCAATGAGAAAAAAAATATGAAAAATTGATAAAAAAACAGAAAAATGATCAAATCAAGGTCATTTGTACTACTTTATTATATTTAAAAACAGGAAAAAAAATCTTCAAACCATGTTCCAAGTTATTATGCATTGAATCTTTCCATTATTGTGATTCCTTGATAGGAAAAGCGTTCAAAAGGGGATCTAATTGGGGAGCTTGCCACAGTTCAGAATTATAGTGGAAATAAATTATCTGCTGATAATATTCCAAAAGAATTAAACATATGGGAGATTTTTGAGAATTTGAAGTTGGAGGTGAATTGAGGGGCAAATAAGTTGATGGCATTCACTTAGATAAAACTACCACTGGCCTGTTGTATGTATCTGCAAGAATGAAACCATGGCAAGGGAATTTCATCCTGTAACTCTGAGGGGAAGGTCCAGAAGTGTGGTTGAGATGTTTTCTTCCTTTGTAAAAATCATCATCCCAGACTTGATCCATGAAGTTTTCAACCTTGAAGATAGAGTTTGATTCCATTTACTTGATCATTTTATGTCATATTGAGCTCCAATCTTCAGATTTAAGGCCCAAATTAACTGCTACTGATATAAAACCACCGTTCCCATCACCCACACATCTTGAAATTGTGAAATTTTTGGTATGACTTTCCTTGGGAAAATGAAATTTTTTTATTGATACTGAGGAAAAAAGGATGAGTAATATTTAAGATGAGATGAAAAAAAAACAATTCATAATGAATTTATCAAAAGCAACCACTTTAAAATTATCAGAAGATGGAAAAGACAATTTTGTGACCTTCATCCCAAAAACAAGGGGTTAATAAGTGAAACATAAAGCAAGATTAATTCAGAAATTTCTTCAATTTTTCCATTTCAGAGGCTGTGGCTGTGGGAGCAAGAATTGGATTCCCTGGAGGCCTATAAGAATATTCATCTTCATCCTGTTGTTTTCTTCTCTTGATCCTCTTCAAAGTCCAAGGAATAAAATTCTGTGAAGCAAAACTCTTATTGAGGATGGTTCCTGAACTCCAAGTGACAAATGAAAATATGAAAACCAATGGAAACTCAAAAAAACAATCCTTATCCCCCCAACCAAAAAAAAAATACTAACTGTCTTTATTATATAAAGTTGTTCATGATCTTTGAGTTCTTCTCCACTCCATTCCTCTTCTGTTATAAAATCATCCTGTTCAAAGTGCAATGTTAGCCTAATTGCAAAAAAAATCACCTCTTCCTCTGATTCCTGCTTCTTTTTTCCCTTGGCCTTTTAATGATATTCCTTTCCTTTAATTTTCCTCAGAGTGTTGAATTCAAGAAAACCAATTTTGAAACATATGCTGTTAAGATCAATTGAACAGAAATGGATAAAAAACACTAAAAGAAAAAACTGACCATTGAATTAATCACTTGGTGCTTCCTTGGTCTTCCTCTTCTCTTAGATACTTCAACATATTCAAACACAGACGGATCCCTATGAGATGAATTCTGAGAAAATAGTTTGCTTTTATTGGGGGCTCCTTTGGGTCTTACAAAAATTTTCCTTTCTTCCTCTGATAGGGGTTCTTGAATGGGAGTCAGTTGATACTTCCCTTTTAACATTTTCATCATTTCTCCAAGGTAAAATTTTTTTCTCCTGGGTGCAATTTAACAAATTATTCAAAGATTTTGTTCTGAAACAGGTTTATTTTGGTTTATTGGAAAGGTGATTCATGAGATGATTGAGAAGTTTGGCATGAACCATTCTCAGCAAGCAATGAATAATTTTAAAATAAAGGAAAAAACTTCAGAAATCAATGTGAGAATTATTTTATTCTCCAAGAAAAGTAAACATACTGCAATAGGAGGTTTAAAATGCCACTTGGAATGAAAATTATCAAGCAAAAATTGTTGCTTCTTGAGATTAGCCTTCTTCACTTTGTGTACACGAGGAATTCCCATGAAAGAAGAATAATCATAATCAGAACAGGTGTTGATTTTTCTGCTGAAATGTGAAAAGAATGCACAATCTTGAGAGCATAGTGGCATATTTGTCTTGAGATATGTTCAACACAATATGGGAGACAAATCAAGTTCTTGAAGTGTTGCTGAAAGTTTCAATGGATTTTTCATGGAGTTGAATTGAAAATGAATGTTATATTGGGTGAACTATATCAGAAAAGGAACCAGAAGAAGTTTAGATAAATTATTCAACAAAAGAGTGAAGCCCTTCTATCCTAGATGTGCTGGTATTTCCAAAATTCAGGTGCTTGTTTGCAGCATATGAAACAAATTTTCTCTTTAGAGGAAGCCAGTTGCCAAGAAGGTGGTCAGAAGCGGGGGTATTCCTGAATACAGTCAAATGGGTAAAACTTTCTTGATAAGATTTTTCAGAGTGGGATTCGACCAGCATATCCAAGTTTTTTCTGGATATCATCCATTCTTCTTCAGATTTAAAGTGTTTTATACAATTTGTTTGAATTTATTTGAAGATATGCCTGAAAAAGAGTAAACGATGAGATTTGTGAAATACAGTTTCAATGGAATTAATCAGGGCTTGCTATTTTTAAGTCACTATGACTTTGGGCTCTTCATGTTCTAATAATTTATGAAGTTGAGGGAGAGACCATTTATACTCTTCCTTTATTTCTTGGGAGAGGAAAAAGAAACCAACAGAGAATTTTCTAGCACAATTTTTGACCCCAGCAATGTGAAGAAGAGGCATGGAAAATTTGTTGGCTTTATAGGTAAAGTCCATCATTCATACTGATGGAAAGAGTTTCATTAATTTGATAGAATATGGGTGAGAAATGAATAAAGAAGCAATATGAAAATTTTAATTATTGATTTCATATGTAAAAGAAGAGTTTCTTAATTGCATTATTAAAGCCTCTATGGGTGATTTTACAAAGTTTTTCTTTTTTGATTTTTGACCTTTTGTCATAGATTGTAATAAGGGTTGTGTGAACAGGAGAATTGGAGGAATGTATTAAGGAATGAAGAATTTTCAGGGGATGAACCCCAGCTTTAGTTAAAGAATTGACCATATCATCTTGTTCACCCTGAATCCTTCTATGGGCTGGATGGGTGGATGGATCAGTTGATGGTGGATGATTGTGATCAGGGCATTGGATTTTTATTTCCCAAAGACCAGACCCCTTGTTAAAGCTTCTGGAGAATTTGAAGAGATAGTTTTTTTTTCTATTTGATGAAAGTCTTTCATTATCCAAATTGAGTTTATATTCCCCAGATTTGTCACATTGATAAGTATATCTTTGCTCCTTAGTATTAGAGAATTTGGTGGAAACGGCATATCCATGGGATTTAGCCCACTCTTGAAAAGCATCCACAAGTTCCCCCTTTGAATGATATGATAATTCATGTGCAGGAGCCAAAGGATTAGAATCACAGGGGTGATATAAATCATTTTAAGAATTAAAAGGAGAAGAAGCAGAGGCAGTTAGTAAAAGTGGGTTCATGTGTTTTTCAGACATTTTTTGTTTGGAATTTTGATTTGAGATGCTTTTCTTATAAAGGCTTGATTTTTTTGATTTTTGATTGATTTTTTGGATTTGGGGGGTTGATTTAGTGGGGATGGGTTGTTGAATTGGATTGGTTTAGTTGTGTTGAGTATTCGTGTGTGATTGGCTGATTGGTGTTGAGTTATGATGATTGGTGATGGTGGTGATGCTTGGTGATGGTGGTGATGATTGATGTGGTGTAGTGTGGAATCTGGATTTTGAAAGGTGATTTTTTGGTTCAGGAGGGG
>CM062625.1:10649502-10657002 GCA_025617555.3 Puccinia polysora | reverse complement strand
GGTTTCCCAAAAATTTTGCAAGGAATAATTTGAGAGCTGCATGGGCCCCTTCAACCCAAGATGTTTTTTTTCCCCAAAATCTGGGTTTATACAAGTCTACGCTGTTACAAATGTCCCTTTGATAGGGAAAAGGCTCTTTTGCTTATACTCAAGTAAATCCTCATAATCTTTCAAGAAACACTATACAAGTCAAAAGGTCAGAACCCAAAACTAGGAAGAATAAGAAGCAGTGATTTGGACCTACTCTGAGTTCCACATCATTGACAGTATTCAATCCAACTTTCAATTGAACCAACAAAGTTTGCTCACTTTTGAGTTGAGAAAGAATTTGTCACAGTTTTTTATATGATTTCAATTCTCACTTTACTTACACTTTGGTTTCACTTTAAAAGTCCCTTTGGAATCACTAGGTGTGGAAAGAAAGTCCCACAAAGTATGCTTTGATCCCAAATTGGGGTTCAGGGAACCCAAGTGTGGTCCAGGGAGTGCCCAAAATTCTGGCACAACTTGCGGGGTGTTGTGCACCCCCAAAAATGGCTGTTTTGATCCTTGTACGGGGGTACACAGCTTGAAATCTCCGTGTTAGGGGGGTAAACAGCTTCTATACAACCCCCTGGGGGTCCCGCGTGTTTGGAATGGCCCTTTGTAGTTGTTTATGGGCCCCCACGGCTTCTTTAAGCTGTGAAGGGCCCTACACAACTACCAGCCAACTGGGGTTGTGAATTTAACATCACCCTAAAAATAAGTAAAAATAAGTATAAATAAGTATAAATAAATAAATAAAAATAAAAACAATAAACTCTGAAGAAAACCAACCGTTTGTCTTCAGATTCAAGTAAAAAATTCAAGTTCAACTTGACTAGCCCTAAAGTAAAAGTGCCAAAAAATGCAAGAAGTTTTTTGACCAGCCCAAAGTAAAAGTGCCTAAAGAAATACCAGTCTTTTGACCAGCCAAAAAGTACAAGAAGTATTTTTACCAGCCCTAAGTTAAAAGTTCCAAAAAAATACAAGTCTTTTGACCAGCCCTAAAGTAAAAAAACCAAAAAAAAACAAGTTCAACTTGTGTTAAGCTGATCCCATCTCAAGCTTAACAAAAGTTAAGCTTGTGATGGGATCAGCCCAACACAAGTTGAACTGAATTTCCATAAAAATCTCATTCAAAACACTCATAATAATGATGTTAACTACAAACACTCAACATAATGATTTTCAAAATGTGATAAACCTTCATATCAATAGAATTACAATATCTGCATGTTAGACCCAACACAAATGATGAAATTAATCTATAAGTTAGAATAAAACTCAGGTTTATTTTTGAGGTGATCAAACAAACAAGCTGTTTTTGAGAAATCATGGAGCGTGGTTTCAAAACTATGGGCGGGATTTGAATCACATCTCCCTGAAGTGTACAAGCTGGACCAAATGGTTATTGTTAACAAATTAAATGAACAGAGTATCTTATTGTTCTTTTAAACCCATTTTTGTGCAAGTAAAAGAACAACATGATTCCAGAGAAATGAAACATATTGGTCTTCCATAAGTATCAGCTATTATTTGACCCATTTAAAGCTTTGAAAGCCATTTTGAAGAGGGAATCTTTTCTTTGATTTCAATGATATAAATTCTTTGTTCTATCTTTTCAAAATCTTTACTGCTGCCAAGGATCTTAGAATAGCACCCCTTATTTAACTGGGTCCCAAGCCTCACCCAAGAACTTATGTAATTTCTTAGGTATTTGATTGAGGTAATTTACTTCCTAAAATTAAAAATTATTCAGCCTAAACTCTAATCTCATTGAAGGAATCACCACCCACCAAAGAGGAAATTCTGTTTAAATGCTCCATTGTGTCTGCTTGATCCTTTGAAAAGGAATTGGATTCCAACAGCACCAAATCCAATGAACTTTCAGTCTCTTCCACTGAACTTTGAAATTCCAATGAAGAGCCTGACTTGGAATATAAAAATTTCTCAATCAGTTCATTAAACCAAAAAAATGAACCTTTCACAAAAGAAAAGACTTAAAATAATTTTTATTTTCTTCTTTGGTGCCCTTCTACTTCTCTTTGGCTGCTTAAGTTCCTTTTCAATGTGTTAAAATTGAGAAGGATCTTGCTGGGTATCCGTAAATTTTGGACAGCCTCTGCTTGATCACAAGAATTTAGGTTCAAGCCTTGGCTTTGATCAATAATTGGACCTCTCCTTCATCAAGTGCTTCAACAGCCCAAAATAATCTTGATCAGGAATATTCAAGATCATTTCATTCAGCTTCTTATGTAACTAAGAATTTTTGAGCAGTTCATCAAAATTGAAATTTTAAAATTAAAAAGAATCAAATATTAGTCAAGTAGGAATCATCATTTTAGTAAAGTAGGAATCATCATTCAAAAAGAATTTATCAAAAATCATTAATCAAAAAGTATTAATCACAATGTGATTTGAACAATCCAACTTAAACCAACTTAAAGAACTAGAACTGCAAGGTTCATGATCCAACCTCAACTTAGGATGAACATCTCCAGGCACAACAGAGCCTCTCAACACTGGCAGGTCCCCTATTTGGTGGGAACAGGGAAAAACCATGGTCATTGAGTATGAATTGGTGCACACTTTCCCATCATGGTTCCGCTTTGAACTCTCTAATTGATCCCCAACAAGTTTTATAGCTTCTAAAGACACCTTGTATCCCAATGGAAACAGTTCAGTAGGAAGAACTATTCCAATCTTTATTCAAGATTTTTAAAGGGTAGCCTGAACCAATTTAATTTGATTGGAAACTGTGCCCTCTAGGCTTTACCAAACATTCAAAATGTTTCCCAACAAGTTTTCAAGGAATCGTTTGAGAGTAGCATGGGCCCCTTCAACCCAAGATGTTTTTTTATTTCCAAAGTCTGGTTTTTTGCAAGTCCAAGCTGTTACAAAAGTCTCTTTGATAAAAAAGTTATTATGATCCATATACTTGAGTAAATCCTCACAGTCTGCCAAAAAAACTTTATACATGTCATAATGTAAGCAAACCAAAACTAGGAACATTAACAGTAGAAGCAGTGATTTGGCACCTACTCTAAGTTCTGCATCATTGACCTCTGCCTCCTCCTTGGTTTTTAAGGCACCATACTTAACCCACAGAGACATAAAGCTTTGCCACCCTTCAAAGTTATTATTAAAGCGCACTTTACATTTTGCTTGTATGTTTTTAGACAAGTGCCATTGACAGCACTGTCTTTTTGACTCAGGGAATATTTGTTCTAGAGCACGGATCAAAGCTTTTTCACGGTCCTTCACAAAGAATTTGGGGATTCTCTCAGGATAATAAGCCAACTCCTTTAGCGCTCTTACAGACCAACTGTAGAACTCAAATGTTTCTCTTGTTATAAAAACAAGAGCTTTTGTCAATGTTTTCTGGTTTGAAGTAATTCCTATAAAATGCAACAGGGGGATTTTGTACTTATTTTTCTTCTAAGTACAATCCATCATAGCTATATGATGGAATTTCTTGCAAAGCTTCAATGAGTCTGGTGAGCCATGAATAGGGCCTCCAAGTGAACCTCTCCACCAAATTTCGCTTGATGAAACCAACCTGAATTACCAAGTTGTTCAAACAGGACCTCCATAACACTTTTTCCCTTCAGTTCTTCAAGCGCTAACTTACACTTAGTGTTATAGATTGCTTGTTCATCAACATTTTTGCCACCATTGGTCTTGATCAATTTTCTTTTGAGTTGAATTGTATTGAGCCCATCATTCATGGATTGTTTGAGATTGTCTCAGGCTACCCCAATGATTCTCCTCAGGTGAGGATGCACTGAGGGGTGTGGAGATGGTTCATGGTTATGCTGATGATTCTTGTAGGAGATTTTACACAAGGGATTTGCCTTTGTGTGACTAGCACGGATTAAAAACTTTCACCCAGCCTTCCTTGTGTGATTTTGCCTTGACCGTTTGGTGAGCAGTTGCCCAGAGTACAAACCATGTCTATCACAGTCTAAATCAACATATTTTTAAGTCTCATTAATTTCTCTCCGCGCTTCTGTGCTCTCCTCTCAGTAATCTCTCTGCGCTCTCCCTCTCTTACCCAGAGCGGGTTCCCCCAAATACTCCCCCTTCTGGCTGTGACAATACAGACCCACAAGGGCTGCGGAAACCAGGCTGGAAAGCAAGGGAGAAGGAAACAATGCATATGCATATGGGATGAATCAAGAGTTGTACTTAAATAGCTACCAATAGTTCCTCATTCCGTTTTTCTTCTTTTCCTTTTCCTCATTGATTTCTGGTCTCAAAACTACCTCACCCTCAGGTGATTTCCATGCCTCACTCCTTGTCCACTTCCCTTCCTCCTCCTTTTTCCAGTCCTCCAAGATCCTACCCTTGGTGGTAATCTCCAAAGTTTTTTGGGTTTTTGTTTCCTGTTTTGTTTTTCCAATATCTCAAATCTTTCTTTCCAGACAACTCCAGGGTGTTTCTGTCTTGTTCATATTTTCATGCTGGGTTGGAAATCTAACCTGATCTATTTCTTGTCTTGAAAAAACCTCACCCTCAGGTGATTTCTGCTCCTCACTCCTTGTTTTCTTCCCTTCCTCCTCCTTTGTCTGGTCCTCAAAGAGCCTAACCCTTGGTGGTACTCTCAAAAGGTTGTTGGGTTTTTTTTCCTGTTTTTTTTTTCCAATATCTTGAATCTTTCTTTCCAGAAAACCCCTGGGTGTTTCTGTCTTGTTCATATTTTCATGCTGGGTTGGAAATCCAACCCAATCTATTTCTGGTCTCAAAACTACCTAACCCTCAGGTGATTTCCATGCCTCACTCCTTGTCTGCTTCCCTTCCTCCTCCTTTTTCTGTTCCTCCAAGAGCCTAACCCTTGGTGGTACTCTCAAAGGCATTTTCACTGGTTTTTAGCCCAGAAAAACCCAACTGCGTCTTGCATTTTCAAATCCCAGACCAAAAATAAACTATAAACCCTGGAGTCATCTTGATCAACCCCATATCCATCTCCCTCTCTATCTATCACTCCTGTCTCCAATCACAACAACTCTGAGGAGGATTCTGCATACTACTCCTCCAACCTATCAAACACCACCAAAACCATCTTCAGACAGCTCACCTTTGCTCCAAACAACCTTGCTCTCACCATGGCCAACAATTTACTACAAACTGATATTCACAAGCTCACAGGACCTAACTTTCCAAGCTGGAGGAATGCAATCATCACTCAACTGGGTTTCAAAGACCTGGATGAACTAATCAAAAAGGATCCTCCCTCTGAACCATCACAGCAGGATTGACTCCGACTGAAGCAAGCCACCACATTCATACAGATGCACCTTGACCACCAGAACTACACCATGTTTGTTGATGATCCATACAAATACCTTTGAAAAAACCTCTGGGATGCCATCCACTTGCACTACGACACAAAATACATAGAAAACATCTCCAAAAAAATTGGGAAGATGCACAATATTGACTTCTCAGCTTGCAATCTCACCTCAGCCATAAGCAAGTTTTGGGAACTATTCCAACAATTTTGGGAGGTATCCTTGGGAAAATTTGACAGCCAAACCTTGCAGGTCATGTGGGCTTATCACATTCTTGAGCAATTTCCAGAAAGTTTCCACGTTTTCAAATTTCTACAATACTCTAGATTCAAAGACACAGAAAAGATTGAAATTTTCAGTCTCCTGACAGATTTGGAAATGGAACTCAGAAGACAAGACAAATCTAACGCGTCAGATATGGCCTTACTTGTGCAAGCTCCCACGCAACCAGGATTGGGGCAAAAAGCTGAAAAGACTTGGAAACCCAAAAGACAGCAATTCTGTACCAATGGGAAGCACAACCCTCTCACTGGGCACTTGGAAGCAGACTTCCACCAACTCCATCCAGAGCGTGAAATTGCTTACTACCAAGGGCTCATGGAAAGGAGGGGTCAAGGGAAGTTGGAAACTCACCACGCTCACTGCCTCTTGGTTGTATTACTCCCTAACGCTATGATTCTAGACAGCCAAGCGTCTGGAAATTACCTAAAGGATTGGAACCTCTTTCCCTCCTACTCAGAATGTTCTGAAGTCATCTATGCCACCAATGGATGCAACATCCCAGTGATTGGATGGGGACGAGCAACTCTAAAACTGAAGGACGGCTATCTCAACATTGACACAGCCTTTCACGCTCCCTCTCTCTTGCACTCACTGGTTTTGCTATCAACATATCTTCAACAGGGCTACTCACTCTTGCCCACCGCTTGCGGATTCAAGTGTTGCAAGGAAAATGAAGTCCTATTCACTGGCAGCATTGTAGAAAAACTACTGGTTATCAATCTGAAAACTGATTGAGCACTCACCAAATTCTCCAATTCCATGAACCTACACCAGGCCCTGGGACATCTGAGTCAAAAATATCTAAAGCAGAGCATAACTCAATACCCCTCAAAAGGGTGGAGTGCACCCCTTGAAACCTGTCAAAAATGCACCAACTTCCCTTCTCCGGACAATTTCCCCAACCAACTGCCAAATTGGAAGTCATCCACATGGACTTGTGTGGCCCAATCACCCCTGTGTCCCAAGGTGGAAACAAGTAATTCCTAAAAATTGTGGATGGCTACTCTAAATACGGGTTCATCTTTACTATGGCACAAAAATTCCAAACATACAACCTGTTTCTGAAATTTCTCAATTTGGCTGAAACCCAATGTGGAATGAACGTGAATTTTTTAGTTTCCAATAACAGAGGGGAATTTTTCAACAAGATTCTGGAAGATCTTTTTCAAAAAAAAGTAATCACCCACCTCAAATCAGCACCATAAACTGCACAACAGAATCCCTTCTCCAAATGCTGGAATTGGATCACTATCAAAAAAGAATGTGCAATGTTGCTTAACTGTGGACTGCCTTTGGACTGGTGGGGGGAAGCAGTAAGTACGGTGGTCTATTGTGAGAAACCTTCCCCAGACAGCTCCATTGAAATGAACAGTCTCTATGAAATCTGGTTTGGTAAAGTGGCTAATCTATCTCACTTGAAACCTTTTGGATGCAGAGCTATCCTATTCAACAAGGAAAAATTTTGTTGGTCAAAATTCTCCCCATCTGGGATTGAATGCATCCTTCTAGGGTATGAA
Source organism: Puccinia polysora (assembly GCA_025617555.3). Lineage (NCBI taxonomy): Eukaryota > Fungi > Basidiomycota > Pucciniomycetes > Pucciniales > Pucciniaceae > Puccinia > Puccinia polysora. The sequence goes on along the minus strand of CM062625.1, from coordinate 10,649,891 downwards.
GAAGGTCACCAAACATATTGGGTGTGTGATCCTATTTCCAAAAAAATCCACCACTTGCACCATGTTTGCTTCAAGAACAACATTTTTCCTTTCTTAAATATTCAGTCTCTTGCTCCCACTTCTTCCTCTGATTCCACCCTCTCTAATTTCTCTTCCCTTCCTGATCTCTCTATTTCTTCCCATTCTTGTGTTACTTCTGTTTTCTCTTCTTCCTCACCTTCTTCTCCATCTATCCCCACTCAGCCTGTGCCTCTCTCTACCCCTGCTTCTGAATCATTATCCACTTGTCAAGCTATCACTGCCAACAATCCCTCTAACTCACCAGCCTCCGAGCCACCCACTTCACAAATTGGACACTCTGGCAACACCACCAAATCAACCTCAAACTC
>CM062625.1:10642002-10644502 GCA_025617555.3 Puccinia polysora | reverse complement strand
GAGGTCTTTTGACCAGCCCTAAAGTAAAATTGCCCAAAAAATACAAGTCTTTTGACCAGGACTGAAGTAAAAGTGCCCAAAAAAATAAAAGGCTTTTGAGAAGCCCTAAAGTAAAAACACCAAAAAAAATTAAGTTTAACTTGTGTTAAGCTGATCCCATCACAAGCTTAACATAAGTTAAGCTGGTGATGGAATCAGCCCAACACAAGTTCAACTGACTTGCCATTAAACTCTCATTCAAAAACTCAATATAATGATGTTAACTCAAAAAACTAAACATAATGATGTTCAAAATGTGGAAAGCCTTTATATTAATAGAACTTCTTAGCTGCATTAGAATTACAATTTATATAAAACCCAATGATGAAATGAAGTCAAAGTCTATTAGAATTCAGAAAACATTTGCAGTTGATCTTTGAGGTGATCAACCCAACCAGAGGCTTTTTTTAGAAATCAAGGAATGTGGTTTTGCTACAATGGGCAGGATTGGAATCATTTCTCCCTCAAGTACTAATAGAACCCAGTGGTTATTTTTTACAAAGGAAATGAAAATTGGATCTGATTGATCAGTATCACCATTTTTCATTGGAGTATAAGTATCACATGACTCCAATGAAATGAAACATATAGGTTTGGAATATGTGTCTTCTATTATTTGAAGCATGTCTAATTTAGACAGCCATTTTGAGGAGGGAATATTTTCATTGATGTCTTTAACATCAAGTCTTTGTTTAATGTTTTCAACCTCCTTTGCACCACCAAGCATCTTGATGTAGCATGCTTTATGTTTCTCTAATGTTTCAATCATTTCCTTCCTAACTTTAAACCAACCATGTTTTTCATAACTAAGAGATTTAGAAATGACTCTAAATCCTCAATTCCCATCTCCAATTGGATCCCAAACCTCACTCAAGAACTTACAGAATTTCTTTTGTATTTTATTGAGGTATTTCACGTTTGGTTCCTATCATTAAAACTAACTAAGTATTCATTTATTTAATTGGATCAATGAAATGAATACTTACCAAAGATGAGCTTCTGGTTGAGCTTTGTTTCATTTTCTCTTCCTCTGAAGAGGATTTTGATTCCAAATTAAGTGATCCTGATTCACTTTCAGTCTCTTCCTATGAAGTATGAAATTCAGATTCAGATTTTCCTACTTTGACTAAAAATTCATCAATAGTTAGTAACTCAGTTCATTAAACAAAAAAAATGAACATATCCCAAAAGAAAAGACTTACAATCTTTTGTCTTTTGTTGTTTGGAGCCCTTCTAGTTATTTTTCCCCCTTTAGTTGTTTTTCAACAAGCTCAAACTGAGATGATTCTATCTGCATATCTGTCAATTTTGGCTGGCCCCTAATTGATTGTAAGACTTTAGGTTCAAGTCTTGGCTTTGACCAATATTTTGTAATCTTCTGAATGATATACCTCAATAGTACTCTTTGCTCATTATCTGGAGATTCCAAGATTTTTGCATTGACTTTTTCACCTAACTGAGGAATTCTTAGCATTTCATCAACATTGCACTGGAAAGGTCAAAAGGATCAACCATTAGTGAATTAAGATTCATTAATCAAAAAGCATGAATTACATAGTGATTTGAACAATCCAACTTAAGCCAACTTACAGAACAAGAACTGCAAGGGTCATAGTCCAAACTCCACTGAGGATGAACAGCTTTGGGTACCATGGATCCTCTGTATGCTAGACGGTCACCTATTTGGTGGGAACAGGGCAAACCCATATTCTTGAAGTATGACTTGGTGCAGACTTTGCCATAATGATCACGTTCAAACTTCTCAAATTGTTCCCTAACAAGATGGATTGCCTCTAAAGATAATTTGTAACCCAATGGTAACAGTTCAGGGGGAAGAACTGTCCCTAACTTAATTTGAGAGTTATAAAGTGACACATGAACCAATTTAATTTGATTCAAAACTGTTCCTTCAAGGCTTTTCCAAAAATCCAACAGGTTTCCCAAGAGTTTGCAAAGAATTGTTTGAGATTCACATGGGCCCCTTCAGCACAAGATGTTGTTTTGTTTCCAAAATCTGGGTTTATACAAGTCCAAGCTGTTACAAATGTCTCTTTGATAGGGAAAATTTTATTTTCCATATAATTGAGTAAATCCTCATAGTCTTTCAAGAAACACTATACAAGTCAAAAGGTCAGAACCCAAAACTAGGAAGAAGAAGAAGCAGTTATTTGGACCTGCTCTGAGTTCCCCATCATTGAACTCTGCCTCCTCCTTGATCTTTGAGGCCCCGTACTTTTCCCACAGATTAATAAAGCTTTTCAATCCTTCAAAATTATTAACAAAGCGCACTTTAAAGTTTGCATTTATGTTTTTAGACAAGTTCAAAGTGCAACATTGTCTTCATGACTCTGGGAAACTAGTTTCAATTGCACAAATCAGAGCTTTTTCACGGTCCATCACAAAAACTTTTGGAAGTCTCTCAGGATCATGAGCAAACTCCTTTGAGGCATTTACAGACCAA
>CM062625.1:10639094-10641902 GCA_025617555.3 Puccinia polysora | reverse complement strand
GCTGAAAAGACTTGGAAACCCAAAAGACAGCAATTCTGTACCAATGGGAAGCACAACCCTCTCACTGGGCACTTGGAAGCAGACTTCCACCAACTCCATCCAGAGCGTGAAATTGCCTTACTACCAAGGGCCTCATGGAAAGGAGGGGTCAAGGGAAGTTGGAAACTCACCACGCTCACAGCCTCTTGGTTGTATTACTCTCCTAACGCTATGATTCTAGACAGCCAAGCGTCAGGAAATTACCTAAAGGATTGGAACCTCTTTCCCTCCTACTCAGAATGTTCTGAAGTCATCTATGCCACCATTGGATGCAACATCCCAGTGATTGGATGGGGACGAGCAACTCTAAAACTGAAGGACGGCTATCTCAACATTGACACAGCCTTTCACGCTCCCTCTCTCTTGCACTCACTGGTTTTGCTATCAACATATCTTCAACAGGGCTACTCACTCTTGCCCACCGCTTGCGGATTCAAGTGTTGCAAGGAAAATGAAGTCCTATTCACTGGCAGCATTGTAGAAAAAACTACTGGTTATCAATCTGGAAAACTGATTGAGTCACTCACCAAATTCTCCAATTCCATGAACCTACACCAGGCCCTGGGACATCTGAGTCAAAAATATCTAAAGCAGAGCATAACTCAATACCCCTCAAAAGGGTGGAGTGCACCCCTTGAAACCTGTCAAAAATTGCACCAACTTCCCTTCTCCGGACAATTTCGCCCAACCAACTGCCAAATTGGAAGTCATCCACATGGACTTGTGTGGCCCAATCACCCCTGTGTCCCAAGGTGGAAACAAGTAATTCCTAAAAATTGTGGATGGCTACTCTAAATACGGGTTCATCTTTACTATGGCACAAAAATTCCAAACATACAACCTGTTTCTGAAATTCTCAATTTGGCTGAAACCCAATGTGGAATGAACGTGAATTTTTTAGTTCCAATAACAGAGGGGAATTTTTCAACAAGATTCTGGAAGATCTTTTTCAAAAAAAAGTAATCACCCACCTCAAATCAGCACCATAAACTGCAGCAACAGAATCCCTTCTCCAAATGCTGGAATTGGATCACTATCAAAAAAGAATGTGCAATGTTGCTTAACTGTGTGACTGCCTTTGGACTGGTGGGGGGGAAGCAGTAAGTACGGTGGTCTATTGTGAGAAACCTTCCCCAGACAGCTCCATTGAAATGAACAGTCTCTATGAAATCTGGTTTGGTAAAGTGGCTAATCTATCTCACTTGAAACCTTTTGGATGCAGAGCTATCCTATTCAACAAGGAAAAATTTTGTTGGTCAAAATTCTCCCCATCTGGGATTGAATGCATCCTTCTAGGGTATGAAGAAGGTCACCAAACATATTGGGTGTGTGATCCTATTTCCAAAAAAATCCACCACTTGCACCATGTTTGCTTCAAGAACAACATTTTTCCTTTCTTAAATATTCAGTCTCTTGCTCCCACTTCTTCCTCTGATTCCACCCTCTCTAATTTCTCTTCCCTTCCTGATCTCTCTATTTCTTCCCATTCTTGTGTTACTTCTGTTTTCTCTTCTTCCTCACCTTCTTCTCCATCTATCCCCACTCAGCCTGTGCCTCTCTCTACCCCTGCTTCTGAATCATTATCCACTTGTCAAGCTATCACTGCCAACAATCCCTCTAACTCACCAGCCTCCGAGCCACCACCCACTTCACAAATTGGACACTCTGGCAACACCACCAAATCAACCTCAAACTCACCATCATACTCGCCTGAAAACCTTTTTCAGCGTCTCAAATTCCCCACCGCCACCAGTCAAAGGATACACTTACGTCCCTCACTTTGAACATGCCCCTAACAACATTGATCTAAGCATGGGACCCACATCAAATCCTCCACCATCCACGCTTGCGGCAAGCAAATTTCAGAGTCAAAGAACCTCTCTCTATCACCAATCCAACCTCCTATGAGGACGTTTGATGCCAGTTGGATTCTGCAAATTGGATTGCCACAGAAGACGTGGAACTTACCAACATTTTCCATCATGGGTTTTGTGGAGTAGCTGAGGCAGGAGCTGGGCAAGAAGGCACCTGACACTATGTACATCTATTGGAGTAAGAAGGATTGCCAACGGGTTGATCATTAATAAAAAGGCACACCATTGTGTTCTGGGCAATCAAAAAGTCAAAGGCATCAGATACATCAAAACCTTTTCCCCAACTGGTCGAGAAGCCTCCCTGAGACTGCTCCTTATGATGGCGGCGTGCAAGGAATTTGAGCTGGATCAAATGGATGTGCCATGTGCTTTCCTCAATGGGCTGACCAACATGCAAATATTCATCAAATTCACCCCAAGGGCCTAATAACATCAAGCTACAACCAAACAAAGGCCTCCTGCTTAAGAAGTCACTCTACGGACTCAAACAGAGCCCCCAGTGTTGGTACAAAGCACTATCCACCTTCTTCTCCAAAATAAACATTGAAACCACACAATTGAATCCCTGCCTATTCATCTCAACCAACTCCTCTCATCCCGTTCTACTTTTTTTCCATGTTGATGATCTAATCCTCACCGGCAGGAAAATCCAGATCGTCAAGGACAACGCTCAATCCAAAATTTGAAATGCACAATATTGGTCCCTGCAAATAGGTATTGGGGATGAGGGTCACCAAGAGCCGGCATTTGCAAAACATCTTTCTGAAGCAGGATAAATACATTCACAACATGCTTGAAAGGAACATGGATGTTGGACTGCAAGCAAGTCACTTTGGCCCCCTTCCCATCCAACTACCTTACCAACCGCAAACCCTCCAAGCCACAAACCAAATCC